>CAJVPV010000044.1:0-33250 GCA_910591835.1 Acaulospora morrowiae
GTAGGCAGGCTAGCATTTAACTTGTTGTATGCTTTTTGCACCCAAGAGATGTTGTTTCTTTTGCAATGTATATCTATTAATATACAAATAAATAAAGAAATGATGTTTACCTACCAGAAAAAAAAAAAAAAACAAACAGGCAACATATCAAATGAATAGCACACAGGAACCTATTTATATTCTTAGAGCAATTCAAGATGACGCAAAACAAAACAACAAGCCAGCTTGGATCCTAAGCCTGGACATGGCAAAAGCTTTCAATTCGATAAACATTCAAAGACTCAAATTGGCACTCCAACAAATTAAATGTTTAAACACAATCATCCAAATTATAATCAATATTTGTGACAATAAACAAAATCACATTCTCATATTATTTGGACCATCACCACAATATATAGTAGAAGATGGAATCGACCAAAGAGATACCATGTCTCCCTTACTCTGGAGAATTTTCTATGACCCACTTCTAGCCCGGATCTCAAAAATAAGAAAAAAATATACCCTCATAACAAAAAAGTGAAAGGAACCCACAGCACCATCAACCATCACAATTCAAAATATATTATGTTTCGCATTTATGGACAACACTACCCTAGTAGCAAACAATCAAAAAAGACTATAAAAAATAAGTGACATCTGCTTAGACTTCTTCTCAACCAATGACATACACATCAATACATCCAAATCAAACTTACTGATCTTCAAATCCAACTACAAAACATCCAACAAAATCTTAATTCAAGAACAACCAATCACAATGCTCCCACCAAACCAAGCAGCCAGAATCCTAGGAATCTATCTAGAAGGCAAAGAAACAAAAATATTTTAATAACAACTTATTAGGAAAAAAACATCAAAATATGCTAACACAATCAAATGGAAAGCAACAATAGACAAACAAATTAAATACTTCCACAATTAAGTCTAGACACTAATGATAACATATCTCTTATCAGATCTGATTTTTACTGAACCTAACTGCAATAAAATTATAAACATCCTCAATCCTATCTACAAATACAAACTCAATCTTACAAAATCAGCACCTAATACAGTTCTATACAACCCACTTGAATATAGATTTTCACCTATGGGACAGACAATTACTGCTTCATGCAAACCACTGGCACAAAAGAATCAATAGACAAGATATCGTAGGGAAAATCACAAACATGCATTTATAAGAAATACAAAACAGATGGTGGTCAACCAAAGTGATAACAAGCACACAATTCACAAACACATTCCTACCCCAAGGATATGACTTTACATACAGTATGATCTTCTCTTTCTGCTCGGACAATATGGCTACATAAGCATTACACAAAATCTTTAACTTATGAAAAAAACAGAAGCAATTATCAAAGAAATAACCAATCCAGCATGGTATAAGAAAAATAGAAAACAACTCGCAGCAAACCAGATCCTCTTCCTAAACCAAATCACCAACTACACAGAATCAAGACTAATAGCATAGGCAGAAATAATAATAGCAAGCAAAAAATCCAACAAAAAAACACCTAACTGGTTCAAAAAAATCTAACAAAACCAAAAAATTCTAATTTTAATTGAAAGCAGACAAATATATAACCAAGTCACATAAATAGATCACAAACTAGCAATTGAAACACCCAACCAAGAAATCAAGTGGACTGCCTTCCAGAAAATCAACACAAGCACAATAGGCAAAAAGCAAGCCATTCACAAAAACACAATCAAACTCCAATACTATATCAGAACCAATAACAACTACTTCCCTTTAAAGGAATGCAATGAATGCCTACTCAATACCTTAGAAAAACAAGGAGAATGTATCTTTCACAAAGAGAAAAACAGTCTAGTATATATCCCAGTCCATAAAAGCAGAACTAGCTCAAGAAACACATCCTTCAAAAAACTCTGCCAATAAAGCAGAATATTACCTGACAGCTTAAACAATATTCTCAAAAACAAATTCTCACACCCCATCCTTCCCCTCACCATCTATTTCAAATAATTAAATAGCAATTAACAAAAGAATTATTAACAAATACATTACCTCAACAGAACAAATAATCAAGGAACTGGCAACAATACGTCACAAAATAGGAAAATTCAAAAAAATCTCAGTATACACAGATAAATCTCTAGATCTCAACCAAAAGATGGGATTTATATGACACATTACTCAAAAATCAGATCTCAGGTTCCAAGAAAAAATAAACGAATTCCTATCCTTCACAAGAGCAGAACTCGCAGCCATCCTAACCTTCCTCACAACAGCCCCTGCCAATAGCAAAATTATCATCTGCACTGATAGCCAAGCAGCCCTAGGAGCGATAAAAAAAGCACAAGCTAATTTAGCCAAATTGAGAATACTAAGAAACAATAACATTATTATCTCTATAATCCATATTAGAGAGAGCCAAAAACTTTCTATAACATGAAAGAAGATCAAAGCATATAGTAACAACAAACACAATGACAGAGCAGACCTTTTAGCCAAAGAAGCAACAATTACAGAAAAGGTATCTGAAATAACATGCATATCTATTAGAGACAACAGAACACAGTGGACACCAGAGTAGAATGGTAATATACTAGATAAACAATTACAATCTTAATTAAAAATCTTATTAGAATAAAATATATCCAAAACTAAAGAAGCTTGGATCGCAACCTCATAATAATTGATAATGACTTCACACTAAACAATATCACATGGGAAAAATCACTAATGAACAGAGCATCATTAAAACTTACAATAGGACTAACCAACTGAGAAGACCATATCAACAAATCCTTCAGATCCAGACTATGGAACCTAGAATTACCCACTAAGGACAAACTACACAAAAGAGCAGCAAACACCTACACAGATAACCAATACTTAAACTGTCAACAAACAGAAACTAACATACACTATATTATATGTGAGGGAAATGAAGCAGATATATACAAAAAGCTATAACAAATAATCAACAAAAAAAGTTAGCAACAGAAGCAACAAAACCAGAAAACACAATCTAAACAAAGAACTCAACAAGTAAGCAAAATTCTGGATAAACAAAATTAAAAACTACATAGCAAGAGAAGTCCTTACAACACATATAATAAAAACTATCAAAAAATATACACCAACAGAAAATTAAAAAGAAACAATTCAAAACATTGTAAACAAATTTC
Organism: Acaulospora morrowiae; assembly: GCA_910591835.1. Taxonomy (NCBI): domain Eukaryota; kingdom Fungi; phylum Glomeromycota; class Glomeromycetes; order Diversisporales; family Acaulosporaceae; genus Acaulospora; species Acaulospora morrowiae. The sequence continues at coordinate 3,169 of CAJVPV010000044.1, forward strand.
TTAATACAATTCAAGAAAAATAAAACCACAGATGCAACAACTTTGCACAATGGGAAAAAGAATACAACATCACAGCCAAAGATAAAAAACAATGGAAACCTATAAGCATAAAAAAGAACACATACAAATCTTCTATCTCAGGAATCAATGTGATTATAAAATATTTTTTTTTTTAACTGGGTGGCATACACCTTGCTTTATTAAGTTTATTTGATTGAGTATGTACAAATCTATTTTATACAAATTTCCCACTCATTTTTCCTAAATAAAGCTCACTAAGGAACTTTCCTACTGTGTGACTTATTGCTAGATACTGGCATATACTTAGCTAATTTGCCAAGGCTTTACCTATCCCAAAAAGAAATAGTGTCAAATAAGTAAATTATGTTCCAGTTGATCCAGTCGTAGCTAGCTTGTTTAATAATTTTGTTGAGTCCTGGTATAAAGGTTTTGTTTTGGCTTGTCTTTTTCTTGTTGGTGCTTTATCTTTTCTTGTCTTCTCTTGTAATATTGTTTTCGTTCTTCCATTTGACAAAGTGTTCGCATCTGTTTTTCTATTTGAAGTGTAGTTCTGTTAAAAACCTTTGTGTAATTTGACCTATTGTTTCTGCTTGTTTGTCTTTATCTGTGTGTTTTTTGATTATGTGTATTAGTTTGGATGTGAGCGTTCCTTTTGCAACGCAATTCTGGATTTCTTGGGTTCATAACTCTTGATATTCTTTTATTTCTTTGGAGAGCTTGTGTTCTAGTTTTACTTCTGTTTGACTGCTGACTTCTTTGTTTATGATTTGGTTAAATATCTTAATGGTGTCATTTCCATTTTGTGTACAGGTCATGCAATGCGTGTTTGATTCTATGTCTTAGTTACACATGATGCATTTGTCATCAGTATACGTTATGTTGGATCTTTGGTATAATTTATCTTTTGTTGAAAGTTCCAGATTCCATAGTTTTAGTCTGAAGGATCTGGCATTGTAATCTTTTCGATTTGTTGTTCCTGTTGTGATTTTTGATGGATGTTTGTATGTCATGAATTCTGACCAATTGATATCTTCTAGTGTGCGATGGTTTGTGATTGTTATTAAGTTGCGGTTGAGCATTCTCCAGCTGAGAATGTACTTGGTTCTGGCTATGTTCTTGTATATTTGTGATATTGTATTCTCCAAGATCTGTCCATTCCATTTTTGGGACCATTTTTGTTTGTTGTGTTTTTGGGATGTAAAGTTTATAATGGAGTTAGCGTTTAGATCCGCTGCTTCTTTGGCCAGCTGGTTTGCTTTGTCATTGTTTGGGTCTTGGTTGTGAGCTTTGATTTTTTTTCCTATGTATTGGATGTGTTGTGAGTTGATTGTATGTATGATAGAGTTGATTAGATTATTGTTATTGAGTGTTCTTATTTTTGAGTGATCCTTTTGTATTTTTTCTATGGCGTTTAGTGCTGCCTAACTGTTACTGTATATTATTACCTTGCTACCTGCTGGGGTTGTTATAAGGAAGAAAGCTATTGCAGCTAATTTTGCTCTGGTAGATAATGGGAATTTTTCAATTCTCCCTTGGAAGTTGATTTCTGGCATTTGTGGAATGTGCCATCCAAATTCCATTCTTTTGTCTTTACTGGGGAATTCGTCCATGTATACAGTTATTGTTTTGAGATTCCCAATTTTGTGTCTGATCATTGCTAGTTGTTCAATTATGTTTGGTGATAAGTTTATAATTTTTTGAATTATTTGTTTGTTGATATGAAATGCGTTTTGAGTTATTTGTAGTAATTCAGGGAGGTTGTGATGTGGAAATGCTGTGTTAAGCATCGTTTGGAGACTTGTGGTATGATGTGGCTTCTGTGTACTGTTGTTTCATTTATTTTGTATTTAGAACTCTTTCTGCTCTTGTGTACTGGGATGTTTATTAGGCTGCAGATGTCTCTTGTAAATATGCATTCTTTTGGTTTTTCTTGTGTGTCTATGGCGCATCCATGACATTCTTGTAGTGGGGACTGTTCATTAATTCTTGTGTAGTGTTGTAGCTTGGCTGTATTACCTATTATTGCTTTTTTCCTTCCAATTACATTATGTTTGTTTGTTTTGTTTACTACCTACTTGATCTTGTTACTTGGTGTTTCTATTGCGAGTTGTATGTTTGGATGGTTGAAGGTTTGACTTGTTGCTCTTTGTTTGATTAGTTCATAAATTCTGGAGTTGTTCTGCAGTTCTTTGTATCATATGAGTTTTTTCCGGTTTGGTTTCTTGTTAGGGTAAGTGATTTCTACCTATGCAGCTAGTCTTGTACCTGCAAAGTTAGTGATTTGGTTGAGGAACATTATCTGATTTTTTGCTAGTTGTTTTCTGTGTTTGTTATACCAGGTTGTTTCTACGATTTTCTCAATTGTTGTATCGGTCTTTTGGATAATTTCAATTGCATTTATGGTTCCTGTGAAACCTTGTTGTCTTAGTAGAAATATTTTGTCATGTGTCAGGTCTTTTCCTAGGAGTGTGATTGGCGTTTTGAAGTTGATACTTGTGATTGCATCTGTTGACCAGTAGATGTTTTGTGCTTCCTGTAGTCTCATGTTTGTTATCTGTCTTATAATGTCATTTCTGTTGATCATTTTTTGCCAGTTGTTTGCATATAAGAAGATTTGTCTGTCCCAGATATGAAAGAAACCGTATTCTAAGGGATTGTAAAGAATTGTGTTGGAAGCTGTTTGGGAGATATTCAGTTTGTGCTTGTATGTTTTGTTGAGGTGACTCATTATGTTATCGCAAATTTTTTCTGAGAGAATGAGGTCTAATAGTAGATACATTATTGATAGTATCCAAACTTGGTTGTGAAGATATCTTAACTGTTTATCTGTAGTAGTTTTCCATTTAATAGTGTTTGCGAACTTGGTGATTATGAAACATATTAGCCACCATTGGATCAACTGGAACACAATTTATATCTTTAAAACAAGATTTTTATGGAACAGATAAAGTCTTGACAAATTAGTCAAGTATATATTAGTACTTAGCAATAAGCTGCATAGTAGAATTTTTCTTAGTGAGTTTAATTAGGTAGATAGAGTAATAAAGTTGTATAAAATAAATTTGTATATACTTATCAAAAAATATCTAATAAACAAGGTGTAAGCACTCGTTAAAAAAAAATTATTCACAAGTGAAATATATTTTTAACATTAGCTTGAAAAAAAAATTCTATGACAAAATTTGAAAAAATAGTACCATATTAAGTGAATGGCTCAAAATTTAGATTAGAACTATTGTTTTTTTATTGTAATTTTAGAAATCAATTGGCTTTTATTAATAAAGCAATAAGTTTTTACTAGAGTATGATTTATTTAGAAAGGATAACTATGACATTCCCAGGAAATGTTTGTTGCATCTTGAAGATATTATATCTATTAATATTACCAAATATTCAAGTAATTTTTAGTCACAAATACAACAATAAATATTTTTAGATTTAAAAAAATAAAAATATCAATTTATAAGATTCAATTCATAAGAAATAAAGTTGGCAATAAATTTATTTATTAATAGTGATTAACTGGATGAATAAAGTTAATTTTGTTTACAATTGTATATTTAAAAAGTACTTTGATAGTTATGATTTATCCAATATATATTATTTAAAAAAGATTATTTCTTTAATATAATCTAATAAATGTATAATATATAACAATATCTACTTTACTATCCAATTATTATTACATTGTTATATAATTAAAATTATATTATTTGTTTAATTATTATTATAAGACAATTTCACAAATAAATTGATATGTAATTACAATCAAATCATTATGATTTTATAGTGATTTGATAAAAACTTAGAAAAGAATTTAAAATTTTTAATTGCTACTTAATTAGAGAGATTTGATAGAAAAATAGTTACTGTTGCTATAATTTAATTGAAGCAATTTTTTTACAAATATCATGACTGTTTGGTGGCAGCTTTATAATAATTTGATAAAGTTTCAATAGTAGAATAGTCGAAAAATGACCACTTTTAGTTAAAAACTCAGAATAAGAGATTTTTGTTGATTTTGAATCCAATTGTTTGGGATTTTGAAGAATTAGTAGTATTAATATGTTTTGATTATATATTTTTAAGTAGTTTTTTATTTGTTATTAAAAAATTAATATTGGCTTTTTTATTTATAATATTGTAGTCATTTGAAAGAGTGTAATAGTGTAATGGAAAGTCAGTTGCTAACTCTAGTAGAGATTTGCATAACTGTTACTGAATAAATAAATGAAAGAGTGATTTTAGACATGTTTGTATTTAATCAAGTCTTTATTAATTTTTTCACTTGTTAATTGTATCTCACCATTTATACTTTATATTTCTTTATACTTAACATTTGACTATGGCAGCTTAGACATAATAATAATTAATGATACAATAACATGGCCAAAGCTAAATTATATGATTCTTTTCACAATCTTTCCTATCCTTCCTTTATTACCTAATTATCACAACTGACTTACTATTGTCATATTGATCAGTCATATAACTAATATTATATTTTATTTCTTCCTGTTACAAGAAATAGATTAATTGATATTGTTTGGAAATTTGTATTTGTATTTTGGTTTATGATATTGACATTTTTTTGATAAAAAAGTTTGAAAAATATATTTTTTAAGAGATTATTAAGAAGGTATAAAATGTTAGCTAAGTTTGTAACTGTTAAAGACTTTATCTGATAATGAAATAAGTTTTTTTTAATATAAAAGAAGTTATTTAATAATAGTTTACACAAGTGGATCTTGTGAAAGAATATGGTTAGTTCTTGTATTATCTTTAAAATTAAAGAAAAAAAAACTTTAATATTTGGGTTTCAACAAGTAATAGATTGATGGAAGTTATTTTTTTAATGCTGGTAGTTTAAAATAACAGCTAGAAAGATTGGAAAGAACTTAATAGTCTTTATGAAAATAGATTTTCAAGTCAGGTAGACTGTTTAGTTTATTGTGTTTTTTAATTGAAAAGATTTTTCTATATTTTGACAGAAGATCATAAGGATTTTCAAATAATAGAGGGTTGATTTTGAAAAAGTTGTTTAGAAGTTTTTGAAATTTATAATAGGATCTTATTATTATAAAGCTGAAATACTGTAAGTTGTAATTTGTTTTGTATTGGCAAGTTGCATAAAGGTTTGATTTTGATATTAGATAAGATTTTATTTAGTGAAGATAGAAGTTTTGGAAGTAGTTCATTTATAGATTTCTTGAGTTTTTCTTTAAGACTAGTATAGTTGATAAAGAATTTTAGTTTTCTGATAAAGTAGTTTATGAGATATGTGAGAAGATTGGTTAGTTTGTAGAAAGACATATTGTCAATATTAATAGTTCTGAAATAGATGATTAATAAAATGATACAAACAATTACTTAGATTTTCTTTTTTGTTTCTAAGTTAATAAGGTTGAGATTGCATTTTTTTTTGTATTTTTCTTATATTAAAATTTAATTTTACCATATGCATGTTTTAAATTATAATATTAAATTTACTTTATCAAACATGCTGATTTTTTTCTGATCCAATTAACTTTATTATACCTGTTAAACTCAATTTTTTTGTTTTTTTCTTTTCTATCTAAATCTTTTGTATTTAAATTATTTGGTTAGTTTTAGAATTAATAAATTTGTTGAAGATAATAAACCATAAAAATAATGATATTCTATATTTTAACCAACTTATGATTCTTGATAATTTTTTAGGTTTTCTTTTCAGTATTGAATTACTTCCATCTAATTTAAATGACCAGTTAACTTTACTACTATCCAAGTGTAGTTGATTTATATTTTGTGAGTCATTGGGCTTCATAAATGATTCATTTGTTTGTTTTGATCTGAAACTTCATAATAATAGCTAGGTAAATGCAAAGTGGTTAATTTTTCCACAATCGCAGTACATTGTTTCATTTTCTCAGTTTTGTTAATTTTGATCTCTGGCATAAACTTTGATATTTTGACTATAAAATGTGTTTTTATTAATGAATGGTTTGTATAAAGATGGTTTCTTCTTTTTTGTTGGTGCTTTTTCTTGTAACCCCTGTCCTTATGAAAAAAACTGCTTCTTCTCTATCATTGTATTTTTCTTTTTCTTTTCTGCTGCTATCTATCGAGTTTTATTTATTATCTCAACATTATCCTCAAAATTATTATATTTTGATTGGAGAAGTTCGACCAATACACCCCATCCGTATTTATTTGCTACTCTTAAAATTGTTATTTAATCCTTTGCTCTTTTTTGAGGAAACTAATTCAATATAGGAACAAGCTTCCCCCACTGAGTTTGCACTTAATGTCAGATTCAGATCTTTCACAATTGATCTTAATGTATTTTAATTATATACAGTAGGTCTCTTGTTTTCTCAAAATATCCCTCTGGTCACGCATTTTAATTTTTGTTTTACAAACGTCTCATTCATTTTACTATTTACATCACTTATTTTCCTTAATTTCTACAAATAGGCTCTGCATTATTAAGCTATCTGGTTGCGACACTTTTCTTTTCTTATGATCTGTTTGTTTGGTATCACTCTGATAAGGTGAGCCGTCTGATGTTGATGGTGATTTCGTTCTTTTCTGGTATTCCTTGTCGCACGATCACCTTCCATCCCTACCTGTATCATTGAATCTTAGTCGGAACCATTTTGATCTTGCTGTAATAAGTTATATTCGGATCCCTCTTAAAGCCCATGCATCTTCTGTTCTGCTATAGATTGGCTTTACTCCGTGATTTTTAAACCCAACTGGGCTGCAAGAGCTCTTAGAGTACTGTATTGATTGACATTTGCATACTGTAAGAGGTGATTTAAAAGATCTAGCATGGACAATACATATCTTCCTGTAACAATAATGATTAATCAATGACGCGACGAACAATTAGAGACATTATATAATTTACAATCGCTTGTTCTATCGATTTTGATCTTCTTTTACTTTCTAAAAGCTTCTATTAATATATCTAAAATCATGTAGAAAATGAGTAGAAAAGTATCTAATAAAGATAGAGAATTCGGTCAAGTCATATTCGCCTCTCTTGAGTTTTAATTGTTAAACTAAAGGGACGGTTATGCGAATTCTGTTCCTGGTTAGCGACAGACTCGCCGATAGTCTGTCACAATACGTTTGACTTCTTTCTGCTTAAGTGCTAAATCCTCACTTAGTTTCATAGGTGTTTTTCTTAAATACTGTCACTGAACTCGAATAAGACGGAAAATAAATATTTTAGGGCTACAACAGAAAAAGCACAATCATGATTATAATAACACGCCATTTTTAATATTGTTTACTTAGGGCATTACGCAATCCAATGTGTTACATGATCTCTCGCGATAATATAGCTATATGTAACAATATTTAAGGGAACCGGAATATCCTTGCACATAAAAAAAAAGGATCCCCAGAGCATGCATTCACACGTCGTACAATAAATGCACAACCAATTTCATATCACGTATGTCAAATATTGCATTATGTTCCTGCAGCATTGTTTTTTGTTTCGCCACACTAGCTATTTTAATACTTTTCACCATTGCCTTATACAGTATTCCTTTGTATTTAAAAGCTAAAACAACTGTATAAACAAATTATGTTGTTTAAGTAATTCTGTTGAGCAGAACAGAACTTACAAATTTATTTTCTTAGGGTCTAAAAATACAGTAATATATTCCCTTTGAAAATCACTGATTATGAACTCTTAAAAATCCATGTAGTTACTATTTTTTACATTATCAAGACAGAATAGTAAATAATTGATCAACGAAGTAAATTAGGGATTTTGCCAAATGCGATACAGTAACATTGAATAAATCAAGGCAGTTGTTTTAAATTACATATAATTGTTCAACAAGTGATTAATAATATTTGAGAATTTATCTATTATAAGCAGTGGATGTATTTGAAGTTGCACTGTCCAGTAAATTGTGATACGACATTAAGTGCACAGATAAACAAAAACCTATAGAAATGGAAAGCTAATATTTTTTTAACCGACACTTATCTTTTCGATACTTCTCACATGTCTCAATTATACAGCCGAGTATTACTTCTAACTTCTCTTCTTGTTGGTTTACTGGCATTGATAGCAAATGGAGGTATACATTGAGTGTCTCTATACTTTTTTATCTACAATGTAAAACAATCAAATAGACATAGATGCTTTGTCTCCAAGTAATAATCAATACCTTTACTCTTTGCCATATTTCTCTGACTACCTAAAATATACTGTAGTCACCTTCACTGCCACCGTTATTGGCCCTGGTACCACTTTCACAACAACTGGTTCATTTACTGGTACTGAAACTCCCACTATTCCTCCGGGATTCACAGTATATGTTGATGGTCAAACGCTCACTGCTGATGGAAGTCCTACTAGTCTTCGAACTAGCATAGCATCTAGTAGTGCTTCAGGTACCTCCGTTTAGTGCTTCATGAACCTTAAAATTATTGCCTACTCGTTTAATTGTTATTATATATTAGCGTGTAAGCATTAATCCTCATTAACGGCCAACTCTTATTGAAAAATTTTAAATTTAATTTTACTGTATTTATGTTACATGGTGAGTATACAATTTTTTTTTTAACATGCATATAATATCAGCTAGTGTGTGAATATTTTACATTTATTGCTATATTTGATCTATATTTATCATTGCATTACAGATTGTGAAAAAGAATCTTAATTATTTATTGACTTTTTTGATACGCATTCTAAAAATAATTAGCAAGTAAGTACATGCTTCAAGCTACACTACTGATTTATTTATCAAGATTGTTTGTTATCAAATAACTTATTATACGATTTGTACAACCTGTTGTCTAATATTAGTTGGTAAGTAAATAATTTATGTTTCTATTTAAAATATTGTATAACAAACCTTTTATTAATGCAAAACCTATGTCTTATTCTCATATCCTAATTTTCCATCAAATAAAGCCAGTAAGTACATTATATTTTTGGCAAAATTTTTTAAATCGTAACAAACACCAATGCATTGCTTTAATTTATCTGTCCATACACTCTCAACATTTTTCATACTGTGGTGATATTTTTTTATTATATATCCATAAATTAGGCTGTGTGTATATCATCGACATTACAGTACTTTGTTCTGTTTGTCACTTCGATCACTAATGATTACTGTACATATAACATCCAATAAAAATAGCTGGTAAGCATAGAATAATAAATGTTCTGCTTGATATTTTTATCGCAATTTTAGCTTAAAGGTACTACATTTATTTGTTTAATAGGGCGTAAGTATACAATAACGTGGATTCAATTTATGATTAGTTGATATTAACATTGTTTATGATTATTCGAACTACATCATTAAAATTCTAGTTTGTAAGTAAATATTCATGTTCTATTATTGCAATCATTTCTAATTTTCCTCTGATACTAAGTGTGTACTTATCTACTATAACTAGCCTGTGTGTATAAGCTTTGCTATTTTTTACTCTATTGCTTTGAAATAACTACTCATAAATAACAACATAATGAATATTTTTCTCTGTTATAATCAGTTGGTGAGTATATTTATTTTATGACAAATAAACATTTTTATGTTTTTGAATATAATTTAATCTATTTTTAAAAAATTAACCAAATGCATAATACTTTTACCTTATTAGCTTGTAAGTATTCTGCTATTTGTAACTCAAATAAAAATTATGATATAACTAACCTTTTCTGTTTAATTTATTAGGCGGTATGAAAAATTTGAACTATTTGTATTTTTACAAATGTTCACAAACTTACAGTATATTCAATCATAATTTTTTCTTAGGATGTAAGTACAAGTATGGTATAATTGTTAAAAACACTATTTTATAATACCGCGAATTAAATTTTTTGTACTGTATTACTTTGATCGCATAATATAGACGGTATGTGTAAAAATGGATTCATTACACAATTAAGTCAATTATCTAATATATATTGTTGTAATTTTATAGCTAGTAAGTATAATGTCTTGATTATTGGACCTCTGTATTTTAATTACTAATGTATCTCATGTTTACATTCTTTCCAAAATGATAAATCATTCTCTTTATTGGTCACCAGTCGGTAGGCTATTCTCATCCTGATATTTTGATTAGTGTTCGTATATTTTTATAAATTATTTAAAATTAATATATTCATTTTATAATTAAAATTGCTAGGTTGTAAGTGAAAGATATTTACATTAGCACAATACGCATAATTGATTACTATCAATCCTTTATTTAAATTTATTCTTTTGCGTGCTTACACATTAGATAGTAAGTGGGTTTAGTTATTCCTTATTATTATTGGATTTCTTTTATTAACCTTTAATACGTTTGATACTTAATAATTTATAGCTAGTAAGTGAAAGTTTGATTTGGTTTTTTTTTTTATCTAGCCTACATTTAGCTTCTTTGAATTTGACGTGCATTCATTTATATTTAGGCAGTGAGTACAGTTTTTCATAATGATGGTTATTGCATTTTTATAAATTTCTCATATCATTATTTAAATCATTGCTAGATGGTAGGTTTCTTATTGCGTGTACATATTGTAATAATATTATTTCCTAATCGATATGATTAATTTTTAAAATATAGGATGTAAGTTAACATTCATTATGATAATTTTTTTCATAACATTATTTCGGTTTGCTTATTATGTATGTTACATTACCCATTAGGTTGTAAGCATTAAAAACAATGTATTATAAAAATACTATTATAATACATTGCTGACCTTAATTCCTTCATTTCCCGCTTTCCTTCAGCCTGTAAGTATAAATTTTAATATATAATATCGCCCAATATCTTAAATTAATAGACAATTTGCTTTATAAAATGTCAGACTGTAAGTATTTTGATAATAAGTTTGGTTAATTCTTGGCGTATTATGCTTATTATCTCATATTATTGTTTCCTGATAGTTTGTAAGTACTGGTTTGTTATACTTGTGATAGTCGCTTTTCTGCTGTTACATTTTCTTACATTCATTTTATAATAAGCTCGTGAGTAAGAACTTCTGCATGCGACATCTTTATGCATTACTAATATATATATATTGTATATTAAAAAAATTACAAGAATGTAAGATATGCCATTAAATTTACTGTTTTCTCATTATTATTACTTATCTGACATGCTATTTTACGTTTTCTGCTCAAAAATTAGATGGTGAGTGTTCTTGCATTGGATAATTTATCGCGTATCATTTTGTTAACATTGCATTTTTCCGAATTGGCAGACTGTAAGAACGACTTGATAATCTAAATCTTTGGATATCTGCAAGTTAGTATAGTAGATGCTATTGTACTATTCTGACATTACTGTAAATTGTACATTTACTTATCTATTTAACGTACATATTTTTATTGTCGCAGACTTTTTAAAAATACTAATTGTGATATGATAACCGTCAAACAATATTTATGATTCATCCTTTTTCCGTTAGACGGTATGTCTTTTATTTGATTTAAATTTGTTTTTTGCGTTACTATTTGTTATTTATCAAACTTGTTCTTTTTTTTTTTAACGGACACTTACAGTTAGTAAGTATATTCCTTTAGAAACAACATTTATTTTAATAAATCATTGCACGGAACCCACTTTTAAAATATATTACTGTGTTTCTTAGACAGTGAGTATTACGAATTAATTTAATACTTTAATTGATTTTTTTATAACTTAATGAGAATGCATTATGTAAATTTTTTAGGCTGTGAGTATGAAATGTTATGCAAACTGTGCTGTATATATTTTTTTAAATAAATTTATCCCGGAAACTATGTCAAAAACTCGATTTATTTTTTTCAGGTGGGTATAAAGTCAAGTCTATTTTTGATATTTTCACAGTACAAGTACTGAAACTTAAGGTTCTTTTATTTTTAGGCTGTAAGTATGATTTATATCTTAATAATTTTGTTCTGATTTTAAATGGCATACATAATTATATGTTATTTATTGGTATTTAACAGGTGGTATGAAATAAATATTTAATTTGTTAAGTTTATTTTCGCTAATACAAAAGATAATAAATTTGGTTTATTTTGATCTAGGAAGTAAGTATGAATTTGATGCTTTTTTAAACATTTTATTAAATAATATTAAATTAACTTTATCAATTCACTTCACAAATTTGTTCTGAATTTTATTTGATTATTAGCTTGTAAGTATAAAATAGTTTGCATGATAATTATCTATTAATAACCTCAATGCGTTATTTATTTATCCTCCATTAAATATTTTTATTAAATTTATTAGGCTGTGAGTATCAGTTGTTTTTACATTAAAACTCGTTATTTATTTTAACATATAACGTTATACATTTTGCTAATAATTTTAGGTATGTATAAAGGTACATTGTTTCATTTCGTAAAAAATTTACTAACATCAAGATTTTGTTCTATTAAATTTGCAGGGAGTAAGTATAGTAAAAATTTGTTATTTCCAACAAACGATTTTAAAGTTGTGCAATTTTATTAACATTTGTTTATAATAAATAAATTAGCCTGTAAGTACAAAAATTAGTTATACATAAGATTGCTAGTTCATATTTAATGAAATTTATTTATTCCATAAACACTAGGGGGTGAGTGTGATGTCATTTTTTATTGACGTTCCGATTTTCAATTTTATCTAATTCGCACTCTTAATACACACACATATTGTTGTTAGCCTGTGAGTAGAATTTCTAGCCTACGTTCTTTCCATCTCCTTTGCCTTTCTCTTTATTTATTTTGTAATATTTTCTCTTTAAATTTTTAGGTCGTAAGTATAAAATTTATATTTTATGCGAGACAACTGTTCATTATGAACTAACATGTGTCTATATTCTAGCAAGTGAGTAAACTTTTCCATTTTATCTTCTAAATAAACATTTTGATTTTATATTGATTTATTTTTATTTTTTAAACACATTAGCGAGTATGTACAAAGTCTTTATTTTTTTTTCCGACTATAATAATAGCGCTATTATATTTACCTGTATGTTCATAAAAACTTAGATGGTTTGTATTAATATAATAGCCTTTTTATTGTCAATTTTTTGAATATAACTTACCGCATTCTATTTTATTATAAGTTCGTGAGTACACACTGTATATCTTTTTAAATGAAATTATTTGACAAATTTAATTAATTGTATGTTTATTTCGACATAATTACATTCAATCAATTTATCTTATAAAACAATAATAAGTCGGTAAGTACAATTTTCATACTTTGACTTGTAATTTTTACAAATGATTAATGAAAAATTGTTTTTTTAATTAAACTAGACTGTAAGTAAAGGTTATCATGAATTCTTATTATTTATTCTTATTTAACCAACTTTGCGTTTTATGGATATACTGTAAATGATTTTAGTCGGTAAATACTAAACCTAATGTATTTTATTCGATTTTTTTTCCAATGCATTTTTCTATTTAACTTTTTTTTTTTTTTACATAAATTTCTAGTTTGTAAGTAAAATCCTGCCTTTTGAAATAACTGATATTCTAACAGCGTTATACTCTCCTAACGGCGTATTAAATTATTAAATTTAGCAAGTATGTAGAATATTATTTTTATATTATTATTTATTTAACTAAACTTTGCGATTATTTATTCCCAATTCCAAATTTAGATGGTAAGTATTTTACTATTAACTAACGCTGCTTATTGTGGATAAATATTTACTTGAGTTTTTATTAGGCAAGTATTAGTGCTTTTTTATTTTAAATGAAACACAGTACATTTAATATTAATGGTGGCCACTGTGATTGTTTAAACAGATTGTGAGTATGCATTAGATTCTTTGGTTTTAGCATCTACGCATTATTTATATACTTAAGACGACATGTTATTCATATTTTTTATTGATATTTAGGCAGTGAGTATAGATCTTATTTTTTTTTCGTAAGTTAATTTTTCATATTAAAATTCAATTTTAAATAAATTTTTAGGTTGTATGTATGGATTTAATTAATTAATTAAGTATTTGAGAATTAAGCATTAATGAATATTTCATATAACCAATAAAATTAGCCTGTAAGTATAATACAACATTTAATCATCCATGCAGTAATTTGTGTATTTATTAATTTTCACAATTTATTTGAATTAATTACTAGACCGTAAGTATAATTGTAACTTTAAAAAATTTAAGTAGAAACGTGCAATGTGTTTTTATGAAATAATTTTTTAATTACACAATTTACTGCTTAAAATATTCTATATTAGAAAGTTTGTATGAGATTTATTTTTTATGAATTGTACTTTAAATGTTATTTCTTACTAATTTTGTCTTTATTTATTGATAGCCGGTGCGTATAGCCTTGATGCTTTATTTTTCTTTCTGAATAATTCTCAATAATTGACCTTTGATGTATTTTCGTTAGCTGGTAAGTGCGAGGTTTTATTTCACCATAGAAAATTAATTGCAATTTTCTTGTTATATTTAATTCTTTTTTCTATATTATTAGATAGTAAGTATAGATCCTATTTGTTCTGGAATGATAATTTGATTAAATTTGTTAACATTCTTATATACGTCTACTTTATAAATTTAGCTGGTAAATAATATTTTATTTTTGTGGTGATTTGTCAATTAGTTCAATACTATAACTAATTATTGCTTATATTGTTGGTGACGTATTTTCGTTAATTCTAGGATGTAAGTATAGGTTTTGTTTTCTTAATAACCAATTTATGTTCAATTCTCAACATTCTTCAAAATTTTAGATGGTGAGCATAATATTGATTCATAAAGGAAATTTTTTTTTATTTGTACACATCTTACGATCCTTAACATATGCTTATCTATCTATTTCAAGGATGTAAGTTATTTATATGAATTATGCCGTGATTTTTGTTATACCTTTTATCTCTAACTTACTATTTGCTAATCCTTAAATATTATTGTTATTATGATGTATGTTAATAACACAATAGCCCGTGAGTGTTACTGTGAATTAGTAATACTTGTATAAAGTATCTTGAACTCTAAAAAATATTGTTCTTATTAATTTAACAGTCGGTAAGCCTAATCAATATTACTGCATGAAAATCCTATTTAAATAATTCACCGCCCTTTTTTATTTTCATCAAATTATTGTTTAGGATGCAAGTATTGGGTTTTATCGTGTGTTTTCATATTTATACTTATGATAATTTACTAATATGCGTGTTTTCTTAATATACTATATATTCATCAGTTAGTAAGTATATAACCTATTCATTTTTAAAATTATTATTTGGTAATGTGTGATCAACTTTAATGTTTTGTAAAATTATTAGAGAGTGAGTGAAAAACTGTATTACACAATACGATTTTCTTTTTTGGCGCTTTCTCATTGAATCTATAATGTTTGGTTAATCATCAGATCGTAAGTTTGTGTTTATATATACTTAATGCTTTTCTTTATGAATATATTAAAACTTATCAATATTTATGGTAATTTATTAGTCGGTAAGCATTCTTATAACTATTGATAATGTCTAACCATTGATTCGTCAAATAATATAATTTTTAACGGGATCTTATTTTTTATTACAAGAATGTGAGTATGAATATTGATGTAACGAGCCTGTTTATAATTTAATGGCTTTCAAACTTACAAAATGCTTTACTTATTTTAAAAACATTTTACTCTGATGACGTAACTCCGCCTTTTATGCATGCTTTTACTGACATTAGGCAGTAAGTATTTATTTGTTTTTGGAGTATACAGTATCTACAATCTTTTTTCTCTATTATTAATAGTTACTAACTTATTGTAATTTTTACTAGCTGGTAAGAACATTATGTGCTATATTTGCATTTTTATCTAAATACTGTATACGTATAAACGGACAATATTTTCATCTCAAATATTTCTTTAGCGGGCAAGTTTTATTTGTTTTTTCTATTTGATGATTTTTTTTTGCTATATTTCTCTATAAATCACCTTACTGGCATGTACTGTGTACTTAATAATTATTTAATCAATTAATAGGATGTAAGTAAAATTTTAGTGGTGTCATGCGGGCATTATTCGCTTCTTAATAAAACGCTTCTCCTTTAATCTTTTATTGCTTCATGTTAGACTGTAAGTAAAAAGACATACTACTGTATATTGCTGTAACATTATAATGTTTTTAACAATATTTTCTCATTTATATACACATGAATATGCCTGTTTGATTAATATAATAGGTGAGCATCTAGTATATGTCTTGTTTTTTTAGTCGTTTATTGTTGTATATTAACTCTGTTGAATTACTGTATTTACTAGATGGTGCGTACAATATTTAAATTTCATATGTATTAAGAAATTTAACACACCTCATTTATATATATATATATATATTTCTATCTATCAGGTGAGTATAAAAACTATTACGTTTCCATATGTACATTTTTAAATTATTAATTTTAACCCTATTTTTATACTTATCAGTTGGCAAGTATCACAATTAACTTTATTGTGTACAAATACTGACACAATTATGTGTTGGTTAATATACTTTACGTTGACATTATTTTCTTTATAATTGTATATTGTTTTCAGCTAGTGAGTACTCAAATTTAATGGCTGTAATTTTTTCATTAATCATCTTGTTAATATGCACTTGTTCTCGTAATATTATGTAGCCGGTTAGTATATTTAGATGCCTCTTTGTCTTTATAATTGATTAATATGCTGTTACAAAAATTGTTGGATAGTTCTATACTGGAATTATTGCACAAATTTACTATTTTTAATAATACTATGGCCTTTCCTTAGCATAATAATTATTTTTAATATTACTCAATTAATCATTACAGATCCGGGAAAAGCAACTCCTACCAATGATAGTTCTGCGGACAAAAGTATGACTTCATTAATTTCGTTTCACCTTAAATCTGATAATTTATCTTATTGCATTACTCGGCTATTAGAAATTTTATACGCTTATATTGTATCCACTATTAATGCTTATTTGTTATTTACAGCAAACTTTATTGTGTTGATTCTAGTCTTGGTTCTTTGTTTTATTTTAGTTATCCTGATTTCTGCAGGATTGTTTATATATTGTAAAAAGAAAGGGGCCATACTTCGTGTTCCCGGTGATAATTCCAGGTAGAAATTTATGCCTGGAACCGTTTATTGAATTTAGTCAGTCAACACGGTTCATTTATCTTTAGTCAAACAATCGATTTATTGTTTACAAATTATAAAATTAGAATACTCGTCATTATAAAATATGAAAATAATTTTAGTAATACTGTATTCAGAAATCAGAGTTCTTTCAACTACTTAGTAACCAACGCATTTGAAAAATTCAATTTAAATTTTAAATGCATCAATAAATTTACATTGAACTGTTGGTTTGTTACAGATGCTCTGCCTATTTTACTTTGTTAACATTGTTTTGTTTGTATTGTAATAATAAATTTAAATTTTGATAAATAAATTGTCGCCTTCTTTATTTGAAATTAATAAAATATTTAACCTTTAATATAATAGCAATTATTTATAGTGTAAGAGGTAGCCAATTGTAATATAATTGACTATGGGTATTTTATGATTGAGATTTATTAGATTTTGGATTCTATTAATTGTATTTCCAAGAGAAAAAAATATATAAGCAACAATAAAAATCCAATTAATAAAGTGAATAGCAAATGAAATTTTTAATCATATTATGAAAAAAAATAATACTATCGAGAAAAATCATGCATCTATAATAATTATAATGTTCAAAACTCAAAAACAAATAGAATTACTATATATCTGGATTTAAATAATAAAAATGATAATATGATATACTGTATAAGTAAATATATTATTATCTAAAGTATATATTTTTAAAAACCTTTTCACATACACTTAATTTTTAAAAATTGCCTTTACAATAATTTATTTAATGATCTTTTATAACATAATTTTTAACAAATAGTAAAATTTAATTTACTGCCCATACAATATGAATTACATTTTTTAAAAAATATTTTTAAATAACGTTTATTTGAATTTTTAATAAATTTAATGATACTAGAAGTATTATTTTAAATTAAAATTTATTTTCTAAAACTTTCAAATATATTTTATATACTTTTATATAACTGAATGGCTTTATTAGATTTAAATTAATGAAAATATAAAAATTTATTTTATACAAATTTTCTACTCATATTTTCAAATAAAAATTATTAGAAATTTCTTATATATGGAAATTATTGCCAAGTACTAATATATGCTTTGCTAATGTATCAAGTATCTACTAGTCTTAAATAAAAACAGTATAGAAAAAATAAATTGTGTTTTAATTAATTCCATTGAAGTTGATTTAATACAACAGCTTGTTAAATTTCAAAATATATATTTTTTCTTTTAAAATTTTTTCTTTTTAAGTTTCATTTTTTTTAATAAGATTAGATTTTTTCTATTAAAGAAAAAAGGTTATATATATATTTTATTTGTTGTGAAGTTTTATAAAAGCCTATATATAGTGTTTTAATTGTATCTTTTTGTATATATATTTTGATATATCTTTTAATTATCTAAATAATTTTATTTGTGAATACTTTATTAATAATATAGTTTTTTGTATTTATGTTTTTTAATATTCTTTGAATTTTTTATTTAATTTGTAATTAATATTAGTTATTGTATTACTATTGGTTTCTTTATTAATTATTTAAATAAGAAATTGAAAAAAAATTGTTTATATTTTTATTACATGTTATACAATAGACATTAAAATTTGTTCTTAATTGTTAAGAATATATATTGTATATTATCTAAAACTGTTTTTTTAAAAAATCCTTTATATAGTTTGTTTTTGATAAGTAACTAAAGCTTTAAAATTTTAATTTGAAAAATCTGATAATATAATTATTATATTTGATATATTCTGTTATTAACTTGAAGAAATATTGTTATAAGAAGATTTTGCTTTACTAATATTTTTTTTAATATATTAATTTATTGAAATAAGATTTTAGTTTAATATTCTTTAATTAAAAATATATTTAATTCTAATAATTTTAACATATTTATATAATTGTATTTTTTAAAATTTGCTAATTTATTTCTATTTCTATTTTAATTTTTTTAAGATACTAAGTATAGATCTTAGCTTAGTTTTTATTTAATAAATATCTTATATTAAATTACATTACAGCTCAAAACTCATATAAGTCAATATATTATATACTTCATATAAATTATTCCTTATATATTACTTTATATTAGATGCTTGAAAACTTATCATCTTAAATTATATTTTTTGTAAAATCAAAAAGACTTATAAAATATAAAAATCTTATTATTAGTTTTAAATTATCAAACCTATATAATCCAGCTTTATAAGAAGAAATTTTGATTAGAAAGTTAATTCAAGTACCTCTTTGCTTATTGTCTAAATATTATATTATATTTTTGCTATCTTTGACAAGTCTTACACAATATTACAATTCTTTTACCACTTGTAACTAATTATTTTTTAAACCAATTGTACTCTGTATTGAATTGAAATAAATTAGCCTAGATTCTAATTACTGTTGAAAAAAGAAAATTAGAAATGATTAGAATGAATTATAACCTAATCTATATATCTAAATATAAGAAAAATCTTAATTAAAGAAATTGAACATATGTTTCTTAGCTTACAATGTTGTTCAATTATCATAGATATGCTTTTGGCAATTATTATAACATTAAATGAACAATTGTTATATCACTACATTATTTTTTTAGAAATTACAATTTTATTATCTATTGAATTAGTATATGAAATAACTTTATATGAGAAAAACATTTAACAAGTTATAATATCAAATACCATATAAACTATATTCAATTGTCTTTATCTGAAATTAAACTAATATATTTATTTTTTTTTATTACAAATGAGCATTAAATGCGAGATTTTATTTAAATATAAATTTATTGTTATTACATTAACAATCTTTACAAGATAAATTAATTGTAGCCTATTGCAACTAAACTATTAATACTAGATACTATCACAGGGATGTGCTTGTACTAATAGTACTGAATGGCTAATATCTTTCAAACTGATAATATTATTGTAAAGGTAAAAAATTATTTGTCAGTGTGATTGAATATAGCATTTAACAGATTTAAGATTTTATTGAATATAGAATTATTATTAGTAACTGTGTTTGTTATGCTGATACTAATTGTTTTTTTCTATTTGATTCCAGAAACTGGTGAAGTAATTACTGTAACAGATCTCAGCTTTTATGTTTTGTGCAAAATTTTTAGTATATAGTTAGAAATATGTTCTTTTTTCTAAAAAAGATTGAATGGGATATTGAATTTGCCAGTGGCCAGGTTCAATAGAATGCTGTCTGTTATTTTGAATGTTGTAGTGAAGTTAATCTTCTTGATATTTTTGGAATTAAGATCAAGAATGAGATTTTCAAGCTTAAATTTCTTTTTGTCTATTAAAGGTTTGATGTATGTACAAGAAAAGATATGTGAAAGATCCTCCAAATATGCATTATATCTTGGACATAAGTTGTCAGTATAGTAGCTGGGATAGCCTTTGTAGAGCTTTATTTGGTTTGGAGTTGGTTTGTAAAAAGTTTGATTCTGAATATAGATAGTATCTTGTATTTTGTTTGGTCGAGATTTTTGAATTTGTTATTTGCTTTAATAATGATTTCTAGTTTCTTGAAGGAGGAAGGCTTGTATGTAGCTGAATAACTTAGAAGAATATCAAAAAGGTTGGTATAATAGTTTACAAATTTGATCCAGTAAGTAATACTTATTGCATAGGTATTGTTAATTAGTAATGATGATATGAATATTAGAGGAAAGCACTGAGGGATTAATGTATTAATCTTTGTGTTTTTATAAGATAGTAATTGATGATCTTTTGATTTGTGCCACGAGATAGTAAAATATTTTTTGATTATGAGAGTATTGCATTTATTAATAAGTTTGCTGAAGAGGGTTTTAATTGATCTGTTAATATAATTTATAACTTTTAAATTAGAAATTTTGTTAAGAAAATATTAATAGTTGATTTCTTTGAAGTGTCAACCAGGGTTTAATAGAGTACTAGTCAAAAAACACTTCAGAAGTTAGAATGAAATATGTACGTAAATTTATTCATTAGTTTAGATACTATAAGATTATTATTATTTTTGTCATAGTGAAAATATAAAATTATAGATCTGGTGATTAGACATGGTAGAAAAATCAATATTTGTTGAACTGTTTGTGGTCTGGGAAGAAGAATTGATAAGCTCCTAAATGTTGTTAAGTAGGTATGTGGAGTTAAGATGCATGGTATGCCAGATAGACTTGAGATTGTTTATGTTTTTTTCTATGATACAGGACTGTACTGGGCATAAATAAGAGATTATTTTCTTGTTGCTAAGTAGATAGTGTTTGCCTTTAATAGTTATAGATCTGATAGCATTACTATGGACTTTAATGAGATTGATAGTGTTATTGTTTAAGAAGATTCAAAATTTGGTTTTAGAGATGTTAAAAAGAAATATTGAGTCACTATATGTATTGAAGATATGCTGGGAATAAGTAAAAACCATGCTGGAACTGGGCCAGGTGTAATATAACTTCTGTGTATATACAATTCTTCCCATGTTAGTTTAATATTTTGTTTATCGACATAGGTATTGTGGATAGTCTTGATATTTGTGTAATAAAGAGAAAAAGCATTGAATTTTCGAAGTTTAATTAATAGGCCAATTAAGTACTCATAGTTGTTGTAATTATATAAACAGGGAAATAAACAAACTCTAATGTTGTATTTTTTGACCAGAAGAGCTACTAATATGATCCATGGATCTTTAAAATAATGGAGAAGCAAATTGATATAGTTTGCACAGCTTGCATTAATGTAATTTCTCTTATAATAAAGAAAGAGATTTTAGGATTGGTAAGCTTAATGGCTAGAATTTTGATAGCAGTAACATCTCATCAGTTTTGAAGTTTGATAATATCAAGTTCAGCTTGTAAGTATAAAATTTTATTTAAGAGAGTATGTTTGACTCCAAGTTTTGTCTTAATTAGTTTATTTATTTTCTTTTGAAGAGTAGTTATTTCTCTGTCAAATAAAATTAGCACATTAGTAGCATATTCCAGTTGGGCTGATATGATCCATTGAGAAACTTGTTTAGTTATTAATCCATTCCAACCTTTTTGTGAAGTAATTGCATTGGTGAATTTTTGAACTTTTTCTAGTAGCTTGTGTTTTGTGGAAGTAGGTGATAATTTTCTTGAGAGATAGATACTCAAGTATCTAATGCTATCTCTAAATAGCTTAGGATAGATTTTTTCACTTTTGACAGTAATATATTGTCTTCTTTTTTGATTTAATAATTTGAGGTTGATAATTAGTTTAGTCTTTTTTTAATTGTATTTGATTGAATTTAACAATAAGAAAGAGCAGAAGGTATTTGTTGCTTTTTGTAAAGATTATATATTTGAGCTTGAAAGGGCTATAACATCCATGTAGGTAAGAACTTTGGATGTTGCTAAAAATCTGGTCAAGGTTCTGTTAATTACTGAATTATAAAAAATTGTTCACAGTAATAGAAAAAAGATTTTGTCTTGGTCAAGATCATTGGACACTTTTAAGAATTTAAAAAGCTTATAGTATGTTATTAATTTCAATTTTCTTTCATTTAAAAGGTTGTGAACTAGTGTGATAATTTCAGATGGAAGTTTGATATGTTCTATAGCTTTTTTGAGACCAGAAAGATTGACAGAATCAAATGCTTTGAAAATGTCAAAGAATGCAACTCATATTTCTTTGTTAAGATTATTCACTGTGTTGATGCAGAAAATGAGAATTGCAATTGGTTCAGTGATACTTTGATTTTTTAATCTGGCAAAGTTGAAGTCTGATATGATTCTATATTTTAGGATACTGGTGAAAAGTCTATTGTTGATTATTTTTGTAAAGATTTTCTGTTTGTTTCAATAAGAGAGATTGGACATATATCAGTAAGGTCATGTGACCAGACAACTTTTTTGAAAGAAACGTGAGGGCTAATTGCTTCCAGAATTTAGATACTTGATTTGATATTAAAATGTTATTGAAGAGAATTTGAATATACTTTTTTCCTAATGGACTGGTTTGGAATCAGGCTTTATATGAAATGAAAATAAGGTTGGAACTTTGTGTTTGAAAAGGTCTACAAGTGCCTCCTCAAGTTCTTGATTGGTAATTGGTGTTGAGAGATTGTCAAATGCATTGTTAGAAATGTGGTTTAGAGATTTGTACTCAGGACTCTACTTATTATTAAGAAGAAATAATTTAGGTTCCAGGATTTTTTTAAAGTGGTTAGTAATTATTGTTGTAAGTTTGTCAGAATTATCATGTAATTGATTATCTTCTTCCATTAGAATAAAAAGATCTAAAGATGGCTTTAAGTCTCTTAAGGTTTTTTTGAGAGCATTTTTTGAGTGGGTCTTAATCTGTAATAGTTTTATTCTATGTTTTTTTGTAATTCTTGGATAATAATCTCATTTAACTTAAATAATTTTTTTATTAATTAGAACTTTTAAGAGCTTTTTGAAGTCTTTAGTACTTAGAGAATTGTTCAAAATTCTTTGTAGAGCTGCTGCAATAATTGGTGAAAGTTTCAGAAATCTTTTATTTTTAAGATTATTGCTTTTGATATTAATTAATTTCTCTATAATTTTTATAGCTTTGGTATAATATTTGAGTGTGTCTATGTTTTGGGTGGGTGATGTACATTTTCTTTTTGAAATGTTGTTGTTAAGAGCATTTTTAATAATATTGTTCATATGGTTCCAAGTTGGAGAACTGTTTGCTTGGTATACAAGTTTCATGTCTTCTTGAAAACCTTTGATGTTCTCAAGTGTAGCTTCTTTAAACTAATAGATTTTCATATTAAAGCTAATTCTATTGGACTTGTATTCAAACCAATCCAAGATAATAATAACTTGTTTGTGATCTGTAATTATATTGATTTGTTCATGAACTTTATAAAGAATGTTTTGCTTTCCAAGTTGTTAATAATCCAAATTTTATCAATTCTGGAAACACTGTTGCTAATGTGATGTATATATTAATGTTTCTTGTTAGTTATTTTTGCTATGTCAGTGAATTTGTAAAGGTATTGATAAATGTGTCTTTTGTGGGTTAAGGTTTTAGCATTTATATATGAAGCATCTGTTGGATAGGTATTGAAATCTCCAGCAAGGATGATATATTTGTTGAAGTGTTTCTTGATAAAACTTTTGAGGAACCTTATGGCTATTTTTCTGGAGTCTAATTTATGGAGGAGATAGCAAGAGATGACTATAATGTCAACTTTTGATTTGAATTTGAGATATATAGCACATCAGTACTCATTGGGAAGAAGGTTTTGAAAATATGGTTTGTTATATTCCTGGAAAGAAATATAGCTAAACCCTTGCTGGCAAAGTTGCTAGGTTCACTTGTAATTATAGTAATGTTATTCAGTATTGTGGGTAGAATATTTGATTTTGTATTTTTTGTTTCACAGCAACAAAAGATATGTCTTTTGCTTGTGATAGATTTGGTTAATTCAAATAGTTTTGCTTTGTCATTGAGGTCCCTGACATTGAGTATAGAGATTGTAATGAGGGTTTTAAATAATAATGTAAATAGAAAAAATGTATTATTAAAGGAGTATTGTAGTTCATTATTCAAGAAATGGTTTGAGTTAAATAGACTGGTCATAGTTTAGAATAGTGTTGATAAAAGAGTCAACTTGAACTCTGATAACTCTGAGTCTATGATAAAGTCAATAGGAAGTTTTTCGAAGTAAAAAAATATATTTAAAGCTTTAATATTGTCATTTAGGTGAAGATTATTAGTAAATAGGAGAGAGAGTTCGTATCTGGCATCATGTATAACCTGGATAGCTATTTGTAGGTCTGGAAGGTCAGATAAAAGAGAAGTGATTCATTCTCTTGAAATATTCCCAGTGTTTTTTCTTTGATTCTAGCTATGGTTTCTTTGAACATAGAAGATTCTTTATTTAATTGATCCTTTATTATATCTACTTCAATTTCAATTATGTGAAGGTCTTCTGGCATTTTGAGTCTATTGTCCTGATTAAAGTTATCTTTGATCTACTCTGAATCCAATAATTGTCTTATATGGAATTTGTGTTTTATATCTTTGATAAGGTTGTCAGCTTTTTCTTAATCTGTTATTGAAAGAAGAATTGTATTGTTTTCACTATATCAATGGTATGGAAGGAGAGGTTGTCTAACCCTGATATAGTTGAGTAGCAAGCATTTTACTATATAGTTGTTGTCTCTTAGCAATTTAATCTTCTTTTTAAAGTCTTTAATATTATTGTCAACTAGAAATTGTTTTGCCAAGTGAAGTAAGAGATCTCTATATAATGAGAATAATGTTATTTTTGGTAAAGGTAGTTTGAAGTATGTTTCAGATAATTTGCTTGGCACATAGTAGTGCTCCCTGAGTTGGTCCATCCTAAGTTTGATATCAACCAGTTCTGATTTACTGGTGAGAGGAAAGATATTGTGAAATTTTAGTTTGAAGTCTTGAAGTAATTAGAAAGATCTGGTTTTTTAATAAAATATATTGGTGGAAGGATGTCGAAGTTGTAAAAGGCTCTCAAATTGCTTGGTACTTTGCTAACTTTCTTGATTAAGAGTAGGGGAATAACTTTGGATAATCTAATTTTAATTAAGGATGAAATGTTCTTAGGGTTTTTTGAAAGATCTGGAAGATTATTTTTGATTTGCTTCTTACAAATATCATAGATCTTATAATAATCTACTTTTGAGAGAATAGGATTAATAAAGATATTTAGTCCATATTCCAGCAGTTGGGCAACTTGTCAAAACTTGGGAAGGAGCAGGTCAGTGAATTTGAGATATGCAATAAATAGTACTTTGTTGATTATAACTCTGATCTTTTTTCTTGTGGCTCTTGAGATATATTCAATATTATTTGACTTGAAATAGTTTATATGAAATTCCTTTTTGATCTTCTTATATTCTGTTTGGTATTGTCCTTTGATTATTTTGTCTTTTGCAAAAGTTCTGAAGAAATCATAATTCTGATGTCTTATTTTTGCAAATATTTCTTTGAGAGATGTTTTTGGTTGGCTTATGGATTCACTTCCGATTTTTAGAAAAAAGTTCACAATGGATTTGGCAAAGCATTCTTATTAATTGAGCTTTTTGCATAGTTTGATTAATTTCTTTTATTTAGATAGAAATATGTTTTCTCTAATGTCTATTGTGAATTGGTGTAAACTTTCTTAAATTCATTGTAGCATCTGATTAGTTTCATCAGTTCATAAATTTGGAAGTAATTCTATAGTTACAATTAATTGGCAGAGGAAGGATTATTGTCAATTTCCATGTTTGTAATAGGCAGTTACACTATATACACAGGTGTTTAGATAGGAGTGCAATTATCTGTAGTTTTATATGAAGTTGTTTGATTGTCAGTTGCATATGCATGAGGGCTGAAGTAATTGTCATCATATTCAGGAGAAGTTGCATTGTATTTCATTCATACAATCAAGCTGCATATATTATTATCGATTATTTCCCCAATAAGAATAGAAGTGTTTGGAGAGGGTATAGGTATTTCAGTTTTTTGTTTCAAGATAAAAGTTTTTGCTAGTTCATCAATATTGTTGATATTAAATCAGTGAGCCTGTCGCTAGTGGCAGCAAGAACTCACTGTACATCAAGGTTGGATTATGTCTTCTTGTCTTGAAAAAGATAAATAAGACTTTGGCTGATTGCTTTCTTCTCTCTTTTATTAATTACCGTCCTTTTTTTCCTGTTGCTGTTTGTTCTCTCGATAATTCTTCTAAAGTTCCCTTTAATAAATCCTAATTATCCTTTCCTAATTTGGTGAGTACTAAAAAGACAAGTTTCTTAATTAAAAGATCCTTTATTAGTGAACTGACTCTTTTTAATAGTCTTATTATTTTTCTCTTTATTAAGATTGTTCTCCTCATTTCTATATTTTTTGACTTCTATTTATATTACTATCTTTATTATTAACTAATATACTATAAGACTATGATGCTATAACAAAAAAAAAACACTTTCCTATAAATCATTTTTTACTTGAAATTTCCTTATTTGGTAATAGCACTTCCAAAAAAACTTTTGCTTCCCAAGCACTCCCAAGTGCTCACAATCACTAAATAACTTCCACCATAAAGTGCTCCATAACTAACAACAATAAAAAACAGTTTCTACATGCAATAATTTACCTTAATTGGAACCAACTCTTTCAAATTTTCTACTTTGACCTCAGTAACAACAAAATTATCAAAACAGAATTTACAAGAAACCTCTTTACCTCAAATCTAACAAACTTCCCCAACCAATTCCTTATAATAGAAAAAGGAAAAAACATTGAAGAAATCGTGAAAACAGACTCTACAAATGACATTCGCATTCTTAACTTTTCAATAGATATCAACAAAAAAGAGAACCAAGGTCAACTTTCCCAAATCTGTATTACTCTCTCCAATACCAGAAACACACTTCTCAATTTCCAGTACATTAGTAATATAGTGAAAAAAATGGAAAAAACTCAATTAATCAACAAACTTTACAACTGTCTTCAAGAATTTCTCTCTATCTCTCAAGGAACAAGAAAAACTCCAACTAGTTTACTCCTGAAAACAATCATTCATCCATTACTTCTCTTGTTCTCCAAAAAAGAAATGTTGATCAAATAGCCACAACACATACACATGCAAACCTCTTGCCCATCACTTCAACCCTTACCCAATCTAGCAATTCTATAGAAATTAATATAACAATGGATACATTAATGAAATTATCTAACCTGGATCCTGTCAAGCCCAAACAAACCAATTAAACAAAAGGTCATTTCAATTCTTCTTTCTGATAACCCCATGACAACTCCAAATTTCAGCATGAATATTAGTGAAATTCTTTCTACAAGTCAATCAAATCTAATAATAATTAACGAAATAGTCAATTTTGACAAACTTGCTGAGTCCTCTTCCCAACCTAAAACCACACCATATGCCTGGTCATCTTCCTTCAAACAACAAGTTCAAACAGAACTTCAAGAAATCAGAGATAATAAACAATATAAAACTCTCAAAGCTGATATTGAAAAACTAGTCAACAATCTTATTTGTGTATCAAATGATACACAAATTATTATTAAAACCATCGATACTATCACCAAACTTTTTAAATATTCATTCTATCACCTAAAAGCAATAATAAACAAAATCAGTTTCAAAGATCATACTTTCTTCAGTTCCTCTACCCAAAAGGAAAATCTTATACCAGCTCATCAAAAAGAATCTATCAAAATTGAAAAAGATTTTCAGGACAAATACAAAAGTGAAAACAATTTATACTTTATCAACTTTGAAACCAAAAAAAAAATCTGTGTTATAATTTGTATTATTCTATCAATCATCTACTTATGTACTATCGATATCAAAAACATGTCCTATTATAAACTAACAAGTCTTCTCATCTATCTCATCAACTATCTTATCAAAAAACCAACCTTTACTCTTGACTATACCATACTTAAAGACGAACTCAAGAAATATCTTGTTGACTCTCTTCCTAATCTTCCATCTGAACCATCTGAAATTCTATTGCAAATTAGAATTAAGCTTCTCACAAAACTCCTAATGACAGACAAAGCCAATTTAATCATGACTTTTCATATTCTAGGATCTCATTACAAGTTTAACAAACTTCCTGACATCTACTTCAAGGAAAATCTTCTCCTTCCAGAAAACCCAAACGATTTATTAACCAAATACATGGATATCTTTTCTATTACAAAAGAAGTGATTTAAACAATCTCTCCAACTACAAAAATCTCTTACGTGAAGAATACAAAGTTCCATCCAAACTAAAACAAAAATTTTTTCGCAAAACAAAAATTCTAAAGACCCTGGAGGGTCTTCTACATCCTCCAAGGGTCAAGCAAATGAACCTTTACATGTTCTTCTCGATGTCCTAATCACTGATGTAAACAAATGCCTTGCAGTCATTATTCACAAAAATGTCAACACCAACATTATCTATACCACCCATCCAATCTCCACTACCAGACTTCCCAAACTCCCAAACTCTCCAAAAGTATGACTCACACCAGTTTGAGTTCAGGAAAACAACCAAGAAACCTACAAAGTTATTTCAGTATCTTTCGAAATCCAGAAAAAAAGATTGGGAAACCACTACACTGAAGTCAAAGTAACATTTCCAGATCCAATGCCCTTGGATGATCTAAACACTTTCTTCAACTATCAACATGAATTCTTACTCTCGGATGAAGACCGAACAAGCATTCTAAAGGAAATGATGAAACAAAAACTTTATTATGATTTACACATCTCCTGAGACAAACTCAACATCGACGTTGACGAACTAGCAAAAACTTTTACCTTGGAACAAAAAACCGAAACATCCATATCCCCTCCAAACACTCCAGCGCTTACTGGGAAAAGGATCAATGACAATACCATGCAGCTTGATTGTATGAATGAAACACAACATGCAACCCCCCTGAACACGATGACAATCATGCCAACCCTCACACATATGCAACTGATAATCAACCAATCCCACATGAAACCACAAACAACAACACCCATACCCAAACAACTGCATACATAGTTCAACTGCCCACTACGAGTATAAAAATTGATGACTATTCTTCCCCCAGCCAATCAATTGCAACTGTAGAATCACTCCCAAACTCATGGGCTGATGAAACCAATCAGATGCTTGAATCAACCCAGGAAAGTTTCCATCAACCTACGGCAGACATTACAGAAAACACACCCCCCTCTGGACAAGAAAAACTAATCAAACTATGTGAGGAGCTCAACCAATGGGAATGTTCCGCCAAATCCATCGTGAGCTTTTTCCTAAAAATAAGAAATGAACCCATGAGCTAACCAAAAACATCTCTCAAAGAAATATTTACAAAAATTAAACATCGGGATCACAATTTCTTCAGAACTTTCGCAAAAGACAAAATAATCAAAGGACAATATCAAACAGAATACAAAAAGATTGAGAAGGATTTTCACACAAATTATTTAAAGTCAAATAACATAGGATACATCTCG
>CAJVPV010000045.1:0-33176 GCA_910591835.1 Acaulospora morrowiae
AATTATTTGTGAGAACATAATTCTAATGTCCCTTATTATTAAAAATTTTTATTTCTATATTAAGAAATAAAAAAAAATTACCTATAAAGGTTCTTTATAATTTTAAGCATCTATATAAATCATTTCTGGAATTATATTTCTATTGAAATAAAAAGTTAAGAATTATATTCTCTAGGGAATGTAGATGTAAAGGGACGTAAATTTTATATGCTAAATACTTTAGGGATCCATCTTTAACTATCACCTTTTATAAAACCTGTAACCTTGTACTAGAATATCGCGAAGTTAAGATTTTGCAACATGTTAGTTTAAACCTTGATCCATAACAATATAATAAAATTGAAAATAATTTTTATTTCTTTTTTTTTATTTAATTTTAATTTTAATTTATTATTTTTATTATTAATTTTTTTTTATATATTAATAGACATTAAATATGTGACTTTATTTAAACTTAAATAATTTTTATTTCTTTAAATATATTTAATATAATATTAAATATTAAAGAAATAATTATTAGAACAATATATATAAATAATATTAAATAAAATCTTTATAAAATATAAATAATTTTAATATATAAAAAATAATAATACAAAAATAAAATAATCAAAAATATTATTAAAATTATAATAAAATTTTTAAAATAAACAATATTTAAAAAACAATTAAAATTTTATTAATAAAAATAAAATTTATTATATATAATATTTAATTTTTTTTTTTTCACCTAATTAGGCTGTAAAATTCAAGTTTATTAATTGGACTTGGTGGTCACTATTACCCTAGTACAACTGTTACAAATAACATGTAAACATGCATATACTACTGATTAAACTTCTATTCTTATACAACACACCTGTCAGCAACCAATGGTCTCTAGATATGATTAAGGGAGATGAACAAGTTACTTAATTAAAGAAAAACATTCCTTATTAATATAAAATCTCAAAGTTAGCCCTTCATCAGGACTGTCACCCCGGCTTAACCTCTGTGGTCCTAAGGTGAAAAAAATTTTTTATTTTTTTTGAGAAGAAAAAGGGAAAGATAAAAGGAGAAGGAGAAAAGTTTGTACTGATAAAATAAAAACCTATCAACACCAATCACCAGCCTAATGAGAGCCTTCTTTGATCTTGAGGAGAAAAAAAACCAGTACAAGAGGGGAGAGGGAAAACTTTCAAACACTTCTTATCAAGAGGACACCTTGACGCCTTGCTCTTTCGCTTTATCCAATTACATCATCGGTTATAATATGGTACATGTCTTGTTTACATTTCTTTTATGTATCGATCAACCAATCCAAGATTTCGTCC
This sequence comes from Acaulospora morrowiae, assembly GCA_910591835.1. Classification (NCBI taxonomy): domain Eukaryota; kingdom Fungi; phylum Glomeromycota; class Glomeromycetes; order Diversisporales; family Acaulosporaceae; genus Acaulospora; species Acaulospora morrowiae. The sequence goes on from CAJVPV010000045.1 coordinate 1,314, forward strand.
AATCACCAATCAGAGAATCTGGTATAACAAAAAATTCAGGATCAAACTAAGGTAGGCAAAATTTCCCAGAAAAAACCAAGAAAATTTTGACACACTTGAAAGTACTATGTAGGATATATGATTGATGAGAGAGAATCATATACCAGAACTGTAGATTCCTACCAGCTTATCCACCCACCTGGACCACAGGAGTTTTGAATCTTATGGTGGACCCAAGATTCTTATGAGACTTGGGAAATATATTCATTTGGTAGGCACCAACTAGCTTATCCATTCGCCTTGACAAGAGATTTCGCTTACAGTGGACCTAAGGTTCTTATGGAGCTTAAGAAATACATTCACTAGTGGTTCACTTTCTAGACTTCCAGACCTTTGGAGAAAATAGTGGAGGATATTTTTCTACAGGTTTCTTCTTCCCAGTAAGGTGTTCTTGCCATAAACCAAATGGGTAAGGCTTTGTTTATTTTGTTGCTGAAATATCCAAAGTTTTTCGAAGAAGGAAAAGTAAACAAGTGAAGGAGGCACCTGCCTTCAGAGAGTAATGTTTTTAAAGAAAGTGTATAGACTTTATTATCAAAAATAAAAAATATTTTTGAGAACATCTGTTTTTTGGGTTGGCAAAGGGATTAGCGGAAAGAGTTTATATAATATAATATACTTATATTATATTATATTTGTATTATATTATACTTTTATTGCATCATGGTTTGACAATATGAATTTAAACAACTTTTTTTATTTTTAGTTACTTTAAATATCAAAAAAGCATTCAATTTCAGCTTTACTTGATAAAAGTTCAAGAAAAAAGTCTAAAACAAAAATTTCCTACAATTGTGATTAATGTAATGGATCATTTGTTGATGCTCAAATTGAATTTTCTCATAGATATCAGAAATCCAAAAAAAAAAGTCATAATAAAAAAAGAATTTATATTTTAATCCAGAACAAGAAACATTTGGCAAAATCAAATTATATCTTTAGGTAATAATTAGAAAAGCCTAATACAAGATCATGATGATATTTTTAATGCTAATATTCTTGATATTAATATTTTTAATGATGATATTATTGAAAATGATAGTGCAACTTTTGATAAATTAAATGACCTATTCGAAGATTATTCAGCATTAGGTTTTTTAGATTCTGAATTACCAGAGCCAAATAAATTTATCGATACTAATAGCTGATTTATATGGATATTATTATGGATTATAAACTTTAAAATAAAATTTAATTTATCAGATAATGCAATAGAAGCACTTCTAAAGTTTATAAAATTAGTGTTAATTAAAATCGGTGATGATGAATTTAAATCTTTCTATAGATCTTTGTATATTATCAAAAATTTTCTTGGATTGTCGGATCAATTCATTAGCTTTGTAGCATGCCAAAAATGTCACAAGTTATATAAACAGGATGAAGTGATCAATTTTCAACAAAACAATCAACCGTCTATCATGAAATGTGTTTATGTTGAATTTTCAAACTTCACAACTCGAAGAAAATATTGCAACACTTCATTATCTACACAATCAAATTGTTAAATGAAAATATAATCAATCAATCAAAATTAATTTTTTTTTATATTATTATTCGGCACCAATTAATACAAATGTATTAAAATCCAGGTTTCGAATCTAGTCTTTGGCATTGGACAAATCAGTCAAATTTTAATAAATATCTTTGTGATATTTATGATGGCAATATTTAAAAACTTTTGAAGATGAAAATTCGAAATTATTTTTTAGCAAAGAAAAGGCAGATTCATACTTAAGATTGATGCTAAATATTGACTGGTTTCAACTATACATGTGGTAGAAATTGATAGATCCTTGATACAATTTGATGCAATTATTTGATACAATTAATTGAGTTACTATTAAAACATATAAAATAATTAAGTTAGATGCAATTATTTTTGAGGATTTTGGCAATTAAGTCAATAGCAAAATAATTTATACCATATGTATAGTTTTAACCATATGATAACAAAACATATAGTACTGGTGTTATAGAGAGGAGTTGACTTATATTGTCTCTCTTCTTATATAGCAATCATTAATCTACCACATGAAATATGGTTTAAGTGCGAAAATATACTGATTCTTGGTATATAGATATTACCAGGCCCTAGTAAATCAAGTTTGCATCAAATAAATCATTACCTTTCATCAATTGTAAATGAATTGTTGCAACTATAGCAAGGAGTAATGTTAGATTTTATTGCCAAAAATAAGAATGGAAAAATAATTTAGGCTGCTTTAATTTTAATTTCATGCGATATTTCTGCAGCACGAAAAGTATGTGAACATATTTTGACACTAATATCATGTCATTACTATAAGAAAAAAGCAAATTATATCAATAATCAATATAATTCTAGTGGTATGAATGATATGAATGAATGGTTTATACCAAGGGATTTGACAACCCATAGACGAAATTCTATTGAATAAAGAAGTTGTAGTTCTAATGCTGCATGAAAACGATTTGTTAGTGAAATTATATTAGGTGATCAGAACTTTTTTATCTACTATACTTTAATCTTATTCAGTATTTAGTTATCGATCCTATACATTGTCTTTTTTTGGATATCAGCAAATAGCTTGTTAAATGAATATGGATTGAAGAGAGTATATTAACAAACAATACATTGGATGAAATACAGTCAATGATGGAAAAGTTTCAAGTATCATTAGATGTTGGACGAATCCCAAGAAAAATAAATATTAATGAAGGTTTTTCAAATTTTACTGCTGATTAGTGGCGAAATTTCTTTACAATATATGCAACCATCATTCTATAGAATATCTTTCAGATACAGATCATAAAATTTTAATGAATTTTGTTAAAATATGTCAAATTTTAGTATATTGAATTATAAGACAAAACTTATTAAATGAAGCATATAAAAGGTTAACCAAAGTTATTAAATTAATCGAACAAAAATATGGAACAAAAAAAATCACACCAAATCTTTATCTTTTCTTGCATTTGTATAAATGCATATATGATTATGGACCATTATATATTTTTTGATGCTTTTCATTTGAAAGATGAATGATATACTTGATAAGTTTTTAGTATATATTAGTTTTATTACTTACAATATTCATTAATAAACTTTAATATAGATTCTTTGCCAAATAGTTATCGAAAAATTGAATTGAAATTAATGCAAAGACTAATGAATGACCATCAAATTTTACATTTAACATTAACTTATTTAAATAAAATAGGATTTGAATTTCTAAATAATGGATCAAATGTTGGCTCAATTTCTGAACTGGATCAATTTTCAATTGATAAATTATCGATTTTTAAATAATACATATAATATTCATAAGACAGTTACCAATGGATCAAAAAAATTTTCAGGTGAATTATTGTATTCAAAGAAATTGAATTTAATATTACCTGCCAAAATATTGAATTTATTAGTTGAATATTATAAGGCTTTATATGAAACAATGAACTTTTAAGACTATTTACAAATAATATTAATGATTTGATAGTTATTCAGAATAGAGCAAATCAATATGGAAGATGCCAAATAGGAAGTGAAATTTTTGATTCTCTTATGTCTTTACAAAATATAAAGGGTTCATTTATATTAGCCTAATTTGTGAATCATGATGAAAGTATCGATTTATATCCGGAACAATTTCAATTTTTTTTCATACATTCAGTTAATTTTCTGAATAATATGGTATGTCATAAATTGGCTTTTATTTGATGGTTTAAACCAGTTAATTTGGCAGATATGAGATTTTATTTTGACTCAAAAAATAAAACGAATGTTGAATTATGGAATACTGAATTTTATCCAATTAAATATAAATGTATAATTCCTGTTTACAATATTTTTGACCGATTTATTCCATTTATATATAAAATATTAAATCAACATAATTCTTGTAAATATTTAGCTATAATTTTACTAAACTGCAAGTATAATATTTAAAATCACTAAAATTCGACTATAATTAGGCATAAAACAATTTTTATCTAAATTTAATTTTTTAAAAATAATTTATTGTAAATTTTATTTTATTTTTTTTTTATAATTATTTTATTATAATTAATTACAAAAAATAAAATATTATTTTATAATTCGGCATATGCCGAATTTTTGCTAAATGGTATTATACCGAATGGTTGCCAAATAGTTGTATCTGAATGTTTGATGAGTAGCAACATGCCAAATGATACTATTTTGATTAGTGTATTATATATTTTTTGATATTTTTTATTTGAAAAAATAAATAATATATTTGATAAGTTTTTAGTATATATTAATTTTATTATTTACAATATTCATTAATAAACTTAGAATATAAATTCTTTGTCAAATAATAAACAAATAATATATTATTTCCATAAATTGTATCTAAAGACTTAATGTTATAGATAAATAAGTTGAATTAAAAAGATTTATATATAAAATTTCAATTATAATAAGTCTAATTGAGGGTTTTAAAAAAAAAATAAAAATAAAAAAATAAACTTAAACTATTTTTTAAAATAGGTTTTTATTTGTGAAACAAGATTTTTTTTTATTCTTTTTACAAGCAAAATAAACTTAGTTTAAATTATAATATGGGTACACTTTCTTGATATTGTGATAAGAATCACGAAATTACAAATAATGTAATGGTAACAACATAAATAAAAAATTTCTTAGAATAAGGTAATTATAGATTTTATTAATAGTAATTACAAATTTATTATTAGATCGCGATATGCAGAATTCCATAACGGTTTAGTTCTTGTCCCAGTCAAACGATTCAATTATTCAATTATTATAAGGAAACTTGCTTATCCTGATTTCACAAAAAGGATTTTATATATTAGTCCCGAAACATAAAATTAAAACGGATATATCATAATTGATAATTGATTTACAAGATTGAAAATAATATTTCTCTATCGAGTGAAGCTTGAAAGAAAATCCCCGAGCGCACGGAAATCCGTGAGAGTGATGACAGTAAAAGATAGAGATGAGAGATAACACAGGTGTGGAAGTTGCAGAGAAGAGAATAAGTTATCTAATGATTAAGAAAAAAGACTACGTGAAATAGAAATAAAGTATATGAAGTTTATACAATATCTGAAATTATATGTACAGTATTCTATAGTAGAAATTAGGAAAGAAAATTGAACAGGATTTTTTATTTACTTCATGCATTTATTTTGGTGACCCTGGTGATTGAGGGTGAGTTCACGTTTATACACTCGCGAAATTGGATTCTAATATGCTATATTGCACAATGGTATTTAAATACGTTATACTCATTGTACAGACCACGTTTATCCTTAAAAGACAAACTGAGATTGTTGTACAAGCGCCCAAGCTTATTCAAAATTCCTTTTTTTCTGGCCTTTACCCTAACTTTACATATATATTTTGGAATTTTGCTTTCCACGAAAACAATATCTGTAAAAATGACCACAAGCAGCAATGGTAAAACCAGGGAGGTTATTAAACGTAAATTGGTTATTGTTGGAGATGGTGCTTGTGGAAAAACCTCTTTATTATCCGTTTTCACATTAGGTCGTTTCCCAAAGGTAAGCTTGGAATGTCTAGACTTTTATTTAATGAGCGCTCTTCTAACTTGTATATTTTTTTGACTCTTTTCAATAAAAAAGGAGTATGTAAGTTTTAGATCTAAAAGCACAGAGCTTTATTCTTTTTTCTAAATTTTTATTTCCTGTTGAGATCCAATTTATATCTCGTCAGGTCAGACTCTTAAACAATTTACACTGATTTGATAGATCCCAACTGTATTTGAAAATCGGGTGACTGAAATCAAAATCGACGGAAAACCAGTACAACTGGCGTTATGGGATACAGCGTAGGTTTTTTAATTAAATTATATTGCAAAAAAAAAAAGGTTTATGTTTAATTTCTAATAAAAATTTTTTCTTCATAATAAGTGGACAAGAAGAATATGAGGTTAGTTCAGCGTTGATAGTTTAATCGTGGATGTGCTGCGGTACAATGTGATTATTCAGCATCTATAGATCTAACTTTGTATCTTTTAAGCGATTGAGGCCACTCTCCTATTCTAAAGCTCACGTCATCCTGATTGCATTCTCAGTCAGTTCACCAGATTCGTTCGAGAATGTCAGTGATAAGGTTCGTAACTTGCTTATTATATTAATAATAACTAGATATTAGATATACTTATAAAAATTATTACTTTTGCAGTGGATTGATGAAGTAAATAGTCTTTGCCCGAACGTACCTGTCATTTTAGTTGGATTAAAGAAGGATCTAAGAGAAGACGATGAAACTATTGCAGATATGAAGAAAAAAGGCATATCATTTGTGGAAACAAGACAGGTGAGATTTTTGAATCGTTTATTTCTGATACGAAATGGGAAATAGCGAATTTAATATTTCTTATCATATAGGGTGAAATAACGGCTCAACAGATAGGTGCTAAGAAATATATCGAATGTTCTTCATTAACTGGCGAAAATGTGGATAACGTTTTTGAAGCCGCGTCGCGGGCGGCACTCTTGACGCAAGGAACTAAAGAAGGATGCTGTGCTGTCCTGTAACAAGATATCAAAAAAATACTTATTTGACACTTTTACGCGAGTTTCTTATTTCTTTGGAAGAGATGAAAGATTTGATTTGTACAACACGGTTTTCCATCAAAAAAATTTATCTATAATTCTTATATACATATAACAATTGTGTAATAATTTATAACATACGAACATATATATATAAAGTTGTATTATACATCTCTTCAATTAGACAGTTTAGTTAATTTATGTCATGTGACATATTAATACTAGCCCAGTTTTGGTTTACTCGTGTTTCATTTAATAGTTAGTAGTTATTATATAAATTTATAATAAATATTTTTAATTATTATATAATTTCTTATTATTAGATAAAGTACCGTATTTGAAGCTTATTGTAACAATTTAAATTATTTTATTTCGTTAAAATAACATTAAAATGCAAAATAAATTTAATAATTTAACAGTTAATACAATTATTTGGATTTTTTTTAATTTATAAGCTAATTTAATTAGATAATAAAATTAAAAGGTTGAAGTAATTTCCCATATATTTATACATATTATTGAAAAATACTTATATGTAATATATATTTCTTATATGCAAAGTTTACAATAAGTTATATATATATATATATATTTACTTCTAATTTAATTTATTCAAGTCAATATATAAAAAATTTAAAAATTATATTTAAAGTCTTGAATGATTCAAGATTATTTCAAAGTAATTAATATTTTGATATTGTTATGCTTGATTTTTTAAAGATTATTATTATTTCTTATTCAATTTTGTTAATATTTACTTTTACAATTTATAGTTTTATATTAATTTTAGTATTACTAATCTAAATAAAATAGTTTATTATTTAGTTTATTTTTTTATTTTTTTTTATACATCTAATCAGGCCATAAATTCAAGTTTATTTGTATTCAAACTGATGGGTTTGAATTGATTTGGAATACAAATGGGTAGATATATATAGTATTTAACAGATTTATACTAAAGGTTAAACTTATTTTCTTTATATAACATATCTGTTAATAGCCATTGGCCTTTAGATATAATTAAGAAGAATGAAAAAGTTGCTCTATCTTGATTAACATTTCTTATTAATCTCAATATCATTATCAGTTTTTTATCAAGACTGTTATCCCAACTTAACCTCTGTGGTCCTAAGATATAAAATTATTATTATTTTTTTTTGAGAAGCTAAAAGAGAAAGGTAAAGAGGAAGGAGAAAAGTTTCACTGATAAAATAAAAACTTATCAAAATCAATTACTAGCCTAATGAGAGCCTTCTTTGACCTTAAGGAAAAAAGAAACTGGCATAAGAGAGGAGAAGAAGAATTTTCAAACACTTCTTATCAAAAGGATATTTTGATGTCTTACTCTTTCGCTTTATTCAATTATATTATCGGTTATAATATAATATGATATGGGGCATGTGTAGGTACGTGTTTTGTTTATATTTCTTTTACTTATCGATCAATCAATCCAAGATTTCAATCAATTATCAACCAGAGAATCCAGTGTAACAAAAAATTCAAGATCAAATTGAGGTAGGCAAAATTCTTTCAAAAAAACCAAGAAAATTTTGATATACTTAAAAGTACTACTACAGATATATATAATTGATAACAAAGGATTATATATTTGAAAAGTAGATTCCTATTAATTTATTCATCTGCCTGGACTACAGAGTTTTTAACTTATAGTAAATCCAAGGTTCTTATAGAGCATGAGAAATATATTTACTTAACAGATCCAACTAACTTATCCACTTGCCTCAGGACCAAAATGTTCACTTATGATGGATCCAAGGTTCTTATGAAGCTTGGAAAATATATTCACCAATGGTTTACATTTTAGAGTTTCAGACCTTAGAAGAGAATAGTGGAGAATATTTTTTGACAAGTTTTTTCTTCCCAGAAAGGTATTCTTGCCATAAATCAAATAAATAAAGTTTTGTTTATTTTGTTATTGGAATATACAAAGTTTTTTGAAGAAAAAAGAGTAAACAAGTAGAGAAGGCACTAGCCTTTAGGGAATAAGGTTTTTAAGGAAAGTATATAAACTTTATTATCAAAAATAAAAAAATATTTTTGAGAATATCTGTTTTTTGGATTGACAAGGGGATTAATGAAAAGACAATATAGTTTATTATTTAGTTTATTTATTAATTATTTTTGCCAAAACATTTATTTTTACTTTAAATATATTAATTATTTTGATAAAATTATTAATTTTATTATAATTAATTAAATAATTATAAACCAATATATTAATATATACTAATATATATTGTATTTTTAATTTCTCTTGAAATTTTAAGATTAATCTTGATTTTATTAATAAAATATCTTGATTTTTATAATTTTTTTGTTTTTTTTATTTGATTTATCAATTTTAAAATTATATTACTTTTTAGTTTAATATCTTTTTATTATTAATTTTTTATTTTTATTTTTTTCTTAAAATAAAAATAAATTTAAAATTATTTAATTTATAAAATTTTATAAATTAATTATATTTTTTTAAAAAATATATATATATTTATTTATTTTAATATAAATATAATTTAAAAAACATTTAGTAACTCTTTTCGCTAATTCTCTTACCAATCCAAAAACAAATGTTCTCAAAAGTAATTTTTTATTTTTAATAATAAAGTCTATACACTTTTCTTAAAAACCTTACTTTCTGAAGGCTAGTGTCTCCCTTACTTGTTTACTCTTCCTTTTTCGAAAAACTTTATATATTTCAGTAACAAAATAAACAAAACTTTACCCATTTGATTTATAGCAAGAACACCTTTCTGGGAAGAAGAAACTTGTCAAAAAATATTCTTCACTATTTTCTCCTAAAGTCTGGAACTCTAAAAAGTATACCATTAGTGAATGTATTTCCCAAGCTCCATAAGAACCTTGGATCCATCATAAGCAAATACTTTGGTCTTGAAGCAGGTAAATAAGCTAGTTGGACCTGCCAAGCGAATATATTTTCCAAGCTCCATAAGAATCTTGGGTCCATCATAAGTTAAAACTCCTATGGTTTAGGCAGGTGAATAAGCTGGTAGGAAACTATCCGTTTGGATTTATGATCTTTTTCACTAGTTATACATGTTTGTGATAATACTTTCAAGTGTGTAAAAATTTTCTTGATTTTCCTGAAGAATTTTGCCTACCTCAGTTTGACTCTGAATTTTTTTTTATATAGATTCTCTGGTTGATGATTGGTTGATCAATACGTAAAAAAAATGTAAACAAGACACGTACCCACACATGCCTTACATTATACCATATTATAACTGATGATATAATTGGATAAAGCAAAAGAGCAAGGTATCAAGATGTTCTTTTGATAAGAAGTGTTTGGAAGTCTTTCCCCTCCCCTCTTGTACCGGTTTCTTTTCTCCTCAAGGTCAAAGAAGATTTTTATTAGGCTAGTAATTGGTTTTAATGGGATTTTTATTTTACTAGTACAAACTTTTCTCTTTCTTCTTTTATCTTTTCCTTTTACCTTCTCAAAAAAAAATAATAATTTTATACCTTAGGACCACAAAAGTTAAGTTGGGGTGACAGTCTTGATGAAGGACTGGTGATGATATTGAGATCTATAAGAAACGTGGGTTAAGATAAAGCAACTTTTTTATTCCCTTTAATTATATCTAGAGGCCAGTGGCTATTGACAGGTGTGTTATATAAAGAAAATAAGTTTAGCCAGTAGTATAGATAGGATTGATACTATATATATCTTTAATATTTGTACTAGGGCCTATTCAAATCATATCAGATTGAATAATAATAAACATGAAATTTATGACCTGATTAAATATAAAAAAAAAATATATATATATATAATTTAAAAAACATTTAAATTAAATAATATAAATTATAAAAATCTTTTAATAATAAAAATATTTAAATTATATTTTTATTTTTAAAATTATAATCAGATTGAAATTATTTATTTATTAAATCAAAAATTATCACAAGTATGAAAATATATATAAAATATAAATTTTTTCCATTCAACTTATTTATTAATAATTAAAATCTCTAAATATTATTTATGAAAGTAATATATTGTTTTTTTTTAATAGATAAGATTAAGATTCAAAACTTTTAATAAAATCAAAACTTACAAATTATTTTTATAGTTACAATTATAAATTCAACTTTCTTTAATCAATCTGTTTAATTTTTATTCAAATTATATCAATTCTCTCTAGCCAATCTATTTAATTTCTATTGAAATGAAAATATTCAAGAATATTTAAAAATATTTTCAAGAAAATATTTTTTAAAACTTTATATTTAAAGACTTTTAATTAAAAAGAATATTGATTTTTTATTATTGATTTTTTTTTCAAGTTATATTTTTTGAAATTATTGCTTTATTTAATTAATAGATAGTTTCAAGATTTATTTTTTATTTTATTACAATAAGTATTAAATATAAGGCTTTATTAAACAATATGTTTGTTATCATTACATTAATAATTTCATATATCAAAAATGCAGATTAATCATAGCCTATTGCAGAATTATTATTGACATCAACTTATATCAAAAAGATGGATTCATATTAATAGTGGTTTAAAATAGCTAATATTCATTTATAAACAGCTAGATTAGTATAGAAAAAAATAAGATTTTTAGTGATTGGATTTTGAATATGTTATTTGGATCCATAAAACCATAATGGTAGCTTTTTTTGGTTAAAAATTTATTGATTGGATTTTAATATTGTTATTTGAACCTGTGAAACCATATTGTAACTAATTAAGAGCTAAATGAGACATATAAAAAGTCCTGTTTTTTCATATAAATATGACATTATAATTGTTATTATATTAATTAAAAAAACTATTGGAGTATTGTAATATGGAATTGTTATTGTTATTGTTATAAATAAGCTTAAACTAATTTGATTATTATTGTATTGAATTATTGATATATGATTAATTATTAATTGTATATTAATTATTTGAAAAAATAAAACTAATTTGGATTTTTGAAATTTATTGAATTTTTGTAGATAATGGATTGGCACAGTATTGTATATCAAATAGAAGGTAGTTGAGAAAGTTTAATTGAAACAAGCAAGAGATCTAGTAATTTTGCTTAAATATAACTTTAGGATTAAATTTGTGATATTAAGGAATAATATGAAATAATTATAATAATATATATAGTAGCTCACTAAAGTAGTGAATCACTTGTAAAAAATTTTTTTATTAATAATTATATCTAATTTTTTTTTTATATATTACTTAAGATTTAATAAATTAATAGATATAATTTTTAATTAAATATATTTAATAATTAAAAAAAATTTTTTTATTTATTTAATTAATGTAATTCAAGATATATAGAACTTTATTTTAATAAAATTTTTAATATATAAAAAATTTTATTTTAAAAAAACACCTTTATTATTATTTTTTTTTTTATTTATCTCATATCACGAATCATCATTTCGTATATCCACCTTTTGTCTTAATTACCGCTTTTATTTGTTTAGATATAGACTCAACATACTTACTAAGAATGTCTAATTCAATACCATTCCATATAGACTATATCTTAGTCCACAAGTTCTTTTTCCCCATGGCTTATTCTGGAAGTCTCCTAAGACGTTGCTTTACCTCATTCCATAAGTATTCGATAGGATTAAGGTCCGGGACTAAAACAGCCAAGATAAGACTTCAATGCTATTCTTTTCAAACCACTCCTTAGTTTTTTTTGTGGTGTGTTTGTCTTGTTGAAAGATGATGTCCCTAACGTTCAGGCCGTACCACTCAAGGGTGCCAAGAAAATCTTTATCAAGGATCTGGCGATATAGTTTGCCATCAAGGCCCCCATAAATGTAATAAAGATAGTCAATACCTAGTGAAATAAAACAATCCTACATTATAATACAACCACCTCTATTCTTCACTGTTGGAGTTATATTTATGGCATTTAAAAGTGTACTGGGTTCCTTCCAATAATACTGACGACTGTCTGACCCAAAAACCTGGAATTTACTCTCATCAGATCATACATCTTCTCTCAATCTTTTACTTCCCAATTTTTGAACCGGCAGGTAAACTTCAATTGTTATTAACGGTGTTTTTTTTGAAGGAGAGGCTTCTGGCACTTAATTCTTGACACTAGGCTGTTTTTCTAAAGAGTGTAGTATATGGTCTGTGCAGAAATTTCTAACTGATCTTCCTCTTATAGCTTTGCTTGTATCTCAATTGTGGTGGAACATTTGCCAAAAGCAATAAGGTGAAGGATTCTCCTCTTATCATATATAGAAACGACCCACGGGTGATTGGATTTTGACTTATTCATAAAGCCTCCAGTGGTATCTTTATTTTTACCAACTCGTATCACCATTGCCTGGCTAACTCCTTCATGAAAAGCAATCATTTATATAAAATATACATGTGGTAGAAATTAGTAGATCCTTGATACAATTGACGTAATTATTTGACGCAATTAATTGAGTCACTATTAAAACATATAAAATAATTGAATCAGATACAATTATTTTTAAGGATTTTGGCAATTGAGTCAACAGCAAAATAATTTACATCACATGTATATGAGTAAGTAAGCTAATATTTAACTTATTGTATGTTTTTGCAACTAAGAGATGTTGGTTCTTTCCAAAATGTATACTATTATATGTATGAAATAATAAAGAACTGGTATTTACCTACTTTAAAAAAAAAGTATATACTATATATTTATTTTTTAGTAAATATTTTAAGAATTATAATTTTTGATTAATATAAGTTATTAAATCTAGAGATTATATAATTAAATAAAATATAAAATTAATTTTTTTCTAATAGTTATTTTAAACAAATTCAATTAGCTTAAGTTACATATCTAAAAATATAAATATTAAGCAATAGATATATAAAAAAATCAGTAAATCTATATTTATATATTTACTTTCAATCATAATAATGCTATCAACTCAATAGATTTATTCTTTTAAAATCTTCCATCATATCTTCAGAAAATAGTTATTAATATATTCAATGCTTTTGATATCAAATTTATCAACCAGTTACTGAAACACAATAGCTATCACAAACTTACATGAATACAATTAATCTTATATATTGAAATAGTTTATTATAACTCAAAATCTCTTTGGCTCAAAAACTTCAATAATACTGATAACAAATTAATTGATATATATGATTTTCTTTCAAATTCTAATCCAATTTTTTAATTTATCTATAATTTCAATACTATTGTTCAAATCAATAAAAGATTATACAGTATTGTTAAGAACATGTTTCTTAAAAGAAAACACTATACAATAGATATTAATAACAATCTTATCAAATGCCTAGACCATACATGTGGTCATATTACCATAAAAGGAAATTTGATCAACAATACGATTCTGAATTAAATACGAATTCCAATTATTTATTATATGTTACTTAGTAATTCTACCATAATACGGTTTTTGAAAAATGGTTGAATTCAATTCCACCACATGTATAGCCTAGACCATTTTCTTGAATTATAATGCAATAATACTTGTACAATATACTTTATAAGCTTAAGTATATCCTTATTATAAATAATCAATAAATTTATTTCAATTTTCAAATATTATCTCTATAATATTATTTGAAAACTGGCAAGCTTTTTTTTAAAAAACAAATCTATTTTCTAATCAATCAATATTTTTTCAGTTATATTCATTCTTTATTACTTCAGAACATTGAATCATGCAATTTCTATCATATCCAACTTATAAAAAATAATATAATTATTAATAATATCTTAATAAAATTAATTAATATAAGACTTTTAACTAATAATTTATTATAAATAATTTTAAATATAATTTAATAGTATCCTTCTATATTATTATCAAAATTTAAAATAATAATAAGATAATTCAATCCATATCTAGCTCTTTAAAAAAAAAAAAAATCAATTTTACTGCAATATTAATAAGAATTGATCATATAGCAATATAAAAATTTATTACTTTTAATATAATTAAATCAAAATCCAATCAAGATTCTTAAGATTTATATAGTAAAACAACTCTCTATTATATTTTACAGAAAATTCTATTATTAGCAACTATAATTTAAGAAGTTACACAAGATGGTGCAAAAAAATTTAAAGTATTATTAGAGTATATATAATTTGCAAAAGCTTCTTGATATTCAAAACATTTAACTACTTATATTATATCTTTGGTCTTAAAATATTCAATTCATTCAATAGATTTATAAAAAGTCTTTATAACAATCAATACAATAATCTAATTATATATAGAATCCAATTGCTGTTAAGAATTATTTTTACTCAAAAATTCTTTAATTAACTATATTTCAATCTATATATAGATCTTTATTGCCTTAGATATAATCCCTGTATCGAAAATATTCAATATATTCAAATATCTATTAGCTAGTAAAAAAGCTAAACATTATAATAGAAACCATATATATTTATATTACCATAAAAGGAAATTTAATTGATAATACAATTCTGAATTAAATACAAATTTTAATTATTTACTATATGTTATTTAGTAATTCTATCATAATATGGTTTTTGAAAAATGATTTGAATTCAATTTTACTATATATATAATAGAAACTATTAACTTTATTCTAATATTAAGTAACAATTCTTCATTTATACTTACATTACAATATAGCAGGTATTTGAACTTATATGTGAAATTATATTCAATATTTATTTCATCTCTAATTTTAACTCTTGATTTAAAGCATCAACTAAAACTGTAATTCTTTCTTATAATCTAATTTGAAAATCATGATATAGTATAGCAAATATCTTACTATCTATAGATATAAAGTGGAATAAAATCAAAGTTTAAAAACAATTCAAATCAAAATTCAATTTTAATTTTTATGATATAAACAAATTAATATTTTTATAAGAAAGTAATCTTGTAATAAACATTTTAATTTTTATTATTAAAATATTTATTTAAAGCAATTTTAACTATTCGTTATATAATTTTATTTTTATTTTTAAATATTATAATTTGATTTCTTTTAATTTTAAGTAGGCAATTATAGCTGCTTAATATTAGTTAATAGCTATATTAGTTTAAAAAAATTTTTTTAATATAAGTTAAATGATTATTATAGGCAAGTTAGCATTTAATTTATTGTAAAAACATATAAGAAATATTGTTTCTTTTTGAAATATACAGTATATCATATAATATATAAATAAATAAAGAAATGATATTTTCTTAATTAATATATATATATATATTATTGAAGGTAAAGGTTAAGCCAATTAGGCTGCAAAACATGATTTTTGTATATCATGTTTAATCAGGAACTTAATCATAAATAATTTTAGTAAATACAAAGTTTAAGAAATAAAGTTACAACCATTATAAGTCTAGAATAATCTATAGCAGTGAATCATAAATATAATATTATGATAATAAAAAGAGAAAGGTAATAAATAAATAGACAAGAAGAAGAAAATATGGGCATGTAATAGTATAATTAAGATAGAATAATAATAAATTGAAAAATAAAAATATAGTAGAAATAGTAAAAGAGTACATGAAATAAATAAAAACTGTTTTTAAATTGAAATTTTTCTTTTTAGATTATATAATAAATACTGTTCAAAAAGAAAAAAACTAATTAAATCTTACTTCAATCTAGTACTTGCCATGAAAAAGAAAAGACACCAGGATTCCCAGGAAATAAAGAAAGTGGAAAAGTCATCTAAGAAATATAAGTAACGGAAAGAGAAAGCAAAGAAGAATTAGAAAGAGTACTATCAGTTAAGTTAATAATATACATCTTAAGGAAATTCTTATTTACTTACTTTTAATGTAATACAAACCTGCCAGCAGAAGTGATAGATTTGCTGAAAATTATATTAATAATATATATTGTTATATATGATTTTCACTCAATATTTACATTACTCTTGTATTACCTTTACTAGCATTTATCCTTACAATATTATTTATTCTAGAATAATCTTTATACTACTGATCTATGTTTTCCCCACCTTTATCTTTATTACCTTTATTACCTTTATCACCTCTAGAATCTTCTATTACTTTATTATCTTTATTACCATATATACCTTCACTAGAGTATTTCTCTATACTTGCTGTAAGTATATTAACTGCTCTAATGAAAATAACATCTATTTTATTACTATTACCACTTATATCTATTATGTACTTAAAAATATATATATAAATGCCTCCAATTCTTTTTGGAATTGCAAGATTAAACTTTTCTCTTTATTAATAAAATAACTTGATCTTTACAAAACAAATCACCATTGTCTCTTTTACTTGACCTCATATATCTCAAAACTGTATTAATTTTAATATATCCTTAGAAACTTTAGTATACCATATTGATTCATCCATACAAAGTGTCTTCCTGCTATTAGTTCTCTGTTCATATCTTTCTCCTGAGATAGAATAATATATGACAAATTGGTAGTGACTGTGAGATACATCTTATTAACTCTGAAGAAATTGTAAAGAAATGAATTTTAAAGAAGATTGTGAAAACTTTGTTCAGTATTGAAGGTATTTACAATGACTAACTAACTATAATTCGGGAATCCAAAGTCTAATAAAGAAAATATCAGTGGTAAAAGATTCATAATAAATTATTAGACATTTAAATAAATTAACTATTTGTATAATCAGTTACATCTAAACAATTCAGAATTAACTAAAGAGGCTCTTTAGCAAAGACAACCAGATGAATCCTATACTGTTTGTTTCTCTCCTATAAAAAATTACAATCTTCACTTTATCCATTTTTGGAATTGATTTTATATTGCCTTTCCTGCTTTTTAATATTTATTTAGAGTATACTATCATTTTATCCAACACATTAATACTTTTTTCTCTCATATTAATAGAGTAAAACAACTAGTTTTATCTATTAGATATTCTGAACCTATGTATCTTGACAGAATTGTTAAAGAAACTTTTGAAGCATTTAATATTTACTATAATTTCATTTTTGATTCTGCAGATATTGATATCATTGAACCTTTCCTTTCTCTTAATATTCCCTTTATTACACAACCTATTGATAACAATTTATTTGAAGATACAAGTTTTAATTCAGCTGAATATATTTTAAATACTCCTATTATTATTTCTGATAATCCTCTTGTCAATTACTTATTCAATCACAAAGACTTAAATTTAGATTTACTATTTTAAGAAAATAACCCAGCAAATACAATGGCAAATATACAAACTGTATTTGATTATTTGAAGGCCAACAACAATAATTAAATCTTCTGAATAAAACCCTTTTTTGGAGATGGAACCCAGGATCCTTTAACTTAATTCTCCACCTTTATCAAAGCCAAACAAGCAAATAGATGGGAACAAATCAAGACAATACAAATGTTAGCTGCTTATTTCCAGGATGAAGCTGATGACTGGTGGACTAATTATGTTATTACTAATAAAGTCAATTATACCTGAGATGCTTATTGACCAGAAGACATTGAAGCTGCTTTTAGAACAAAATTCTGTACTCAATAATAACAAAACAAATGGTTTAAAGATTTGAAAGGAAGAAGACAAGACCCATTTGAATCTGTGGACTCCTATTATATAGACTTTAAAAAACTTATTAAATGAGTAGATCTGGAAAACAATATAACCAATCTCCAAAAACTTCGCCACTTTCTTAGAGGATTAAGATCAGAAGTTGCTCCTCTTGTTGTTATGACTGTACTGAATGATATTGTTACTGCACTTCAAGTTGCTCAACAGTATGAAAATAGTCAAGATCTTATTAACTATAAATAGTCAACCAGAACCAAATCAAAAAAGACCTTTAAATTTAAAAGCAAAAAAGCTTCTTATGATCTTATAGATGAACTTGCTTAGAAGTTTGAGAAGATGAATTTCAAATTCGCAGAACAGATTGAAAATCTGAATTCAAAAATTGAAAGAAAGAATAAACCATATTTTTGACCCAATACTACTTCAACATTAGGAGCATACATATCTGGAAATAATACAAGAGTCTGTTTTAAATATAAACAGGCAGGACATATAGTCTGATATTGTCTTTTAAAAAAGAATTCATATACCCAATCTCGATATCAACAATTTCAACAACTACAACAAGTCAAAAAAGATAAATACATAAACTATATTACTATAGAGGAAACCTCTAAAGAAGAAGAATCCAATAATGAGAAAGAACAACTAGTTTATATGAAACAAAAAGAAAAACCTAAACCATACAATACCAATCAAAAAGAATAGAAAGAAAAAATCAAACAATCAAAATTAGCAAAAGAATTTAACTTGTGATTAAGAAAGAATACTATTCAACCAATAGAAGTAGAAGATCTATTTATTTATTATCAACCTTCTCCAGTTCAACTCACTTCTTCAAAGATAAAGAAATCAAAAATGAAGTTATAACCATTTGTGATGGATCAACTTACACCATATGATGTTTCAGAAGATATTCTCAAGTTACAATTAATTGCCACTGTAAGACAAATGCTTCAATATTCAAATCAATGAAAGAATCTTGTCAAAATCCTTAAAAGACCAAAGAAAGCAGTAGAAACAAACTATCTACAATTAGAAAATGATGTCAGAAAGACTTCATTAGTAAAATGTTATATAAGAATCAAAGGAAACCCAGTGATCGTTATCCTTGATTCAGGAGCAACAGTCAGTATTATCACAAATAAACTGATGCATAAGTTAGAATTGGAACCAGATATTCCATCCAAAACTATTGTAATTATTGCAAATGGAAACAGAGTTCATGCATTGAATCAAATTACAAAAGCTTAAATTTATATTCAAGATCTGATTATTTCAATCAAGCTACAGGTTATTGAGTCACAAGAAAAAACTTTTCTTTTAGGAATTGATTGGTTTCAAAAGATGAGAGCCAAGTGGAATTTCGATACTTAAATCCTTCAGATCCAATATTATGACAAAACTATCAAAATCACAACAACTCACTTTACTGATAAAATACCTCAGTACATTATGGATTCAAAAAACAGTAATGATGAACTAAAAGAAATTGAATATAATGATGAGGAACTAGAAGAACAAGAGACTTATTACTTTAACCATGCTAAATGAAATGAGAAATATGAAGAAAAAGAAGATCTTGAATTTTGAATTGAAGAAATCTAGTGATTTCTCTCTGATCATATGATTAATCAGAAACCATCCCAAGAAATTTACATACTATTGCCTGAACAACAAGAAACAGTTGATCAAATAATTAAAAAAAATGAAGATGTGTTTGTAGAACATATCTCAAAAGAAGAATAGACTCAAAACCTAAGAAGAACTTTAATAATCACATACTCTATTAATACTGGAAATGCAAAACCCATCAAGCAACATTCATACAGGACATCTCCAGATAAATTAATAAGATATTAAAGAAGGAAATTATCAGTTCAACCTCAAGCTCTTGGGCATCACCAGTTGTAATTGTACTAAAAAAAAATGACAAAAAGCCATTTTGTATTAATTTTTGAAAACTGAATAAAGTAACTGAAAAAGATATCTATCCTCTACCTGTAATCAATGATCTTTTGGACTCTTTTCAAGGAGCCAAATGGTTCACCTGTCTTGATCTGGCAAGTGGATACTGGCAAGTAATGATAAATAATGATGATAAGAATAAAACAGCCTTTATTACAAAATATGAACTTTATGAGTTCAATATTATATCTTTTGGATTATACAATACTCTTGCTACTTTCCAACACCTAATGGATGAACTTTTTGGACAATACAAAGAAAACTTTGTTAAAGTTTATCTAGACAACATAACTATCTACTCAAAGATTTTTTAAGAATACTGTAATCATGTCAATATTATTTTGAATATTCTTTGTCAAGCAAATTTGAAGTTAAATATGGAGAAATGTTATTTCTTCTTTACTAGTATCAAACTCTTGGGGCATGAAATCAGTTATGAAGGAATCATGCCAGATGATAATAAAATCATTAAAGTAAGAGACTACCTCAGACCAAACAACACTAGACAATTTCGTGGATTTTTAGGATTGGTATCCTATTATCAAAAATTTATTGCCAATTTTTTAACTATCACCAAACCATTAAATCAACTTTTGAAAAAACAAGTATTATTTGAGTAAACTGAAAATCAAAAAAGATCCTTTCAAATATTAAAATGATATTTAATTTCTGCATCAATTCTAATATATCCTGACTTTAACTAACTATTCTACCTTCATACTAATGCTTCTGGTACTGGATTAGAAGCAGTTCTTGCCCAATGAGAAGGAAAATAAGAATACGTTATTGTATATGCAGTAGAAGTTTGATCAAATCTAAACAAAACTATTTCACAACTGAACAAGAATGTTTAACAATAATTTGGGCTATTGAATATTTTCATCAATACCTCAAAACTAGTCATTTTTATCTTATAACTGATTACTTTGCCCTTCAATGGTTAAAAACATCTAAACTCAAAGGCAGAAGAGCCAGATGGATCCTACATCTAGAACCTTATAACTATACTGTTATCCATAGGGCAGGAAGAAAATATAACAATGCTGATGCTATATCACGAATGTATAAAACAGAAGAATCCATTTATATACTCCAAACAGAGGAAGATGATGATTGGATATCTGAACAAAGTTTTGCAACTGCCAATTCTATTGTATTCTATAATTCTGACTACAAAGAAATGCTCTATAAAGTTGAATGGTTTATTGCTGAAAGGTATTGCTCCATTTGTAAGGAAAGAGCTGAAGATCACCATACTTATACTTTTTGCAACTGATGTAAAAAATTGTTCAATAGAAACAGATACTCTTTCAAAGATAAATATATCTGTAAAAGAAAATGAAAAGCAGATGATATTTGATCAGTGATAATTCAATCCACTCAAATTATCTTGGATAAAATTTGATACAACCATTGTTACTAAGAAGATTTAAACACTAGTTACAAGATTATGATTTCCAAAGAATATCAAAAACAAGATTGAGAGACAAAGACTTTGAAAAATTTATTCAATTATTTGATAATTATTGATGGCTCCCAAAATTTGAACAAACTTCCAAATAATACAGAAAAGAATTTAATATTTATTTCAAAAATTATCTTTGCAACTCAGTCTGATAGATGGATATCAATCCTGTCACCTATTACTAAATTATTTTCAAAGAAAACCATCAAAGAAATCTGATGAAAAAAAGAATCCAGTCTAGATAGTTGATGTCTTGGCATTTCAAGTCAACAATATGGATACCTAACAATATCATCAATTGAAAAATTATATTCTTAATAACAAACTACTATCCACTTTAAACAACAATTAACAAAAATGTTTACAATCACAAAACAAATTTTTTGAAGTTAAAAACAATTAACTTTACAAGAAAGATAGAAGAAGAAAAACACAAAACCAATTACTTAGAGTTGTTTAGAAACATGAGATCAAAGCTATACTCTATCTAATACATAACTATCCAACTGGTACACACTTAGGCATTGACAAGACTTTTGAGAAAATTTGTGATCAATACTATTGGCCCCAGATGTTTGAAGATATTAAAAATTATATTCGATCATGTGACCAATGCCAAAAACATGGAAAATACAGAACCCAGAACCTTTATATTCTATTTCTGTTGAAGAACCATTTTTCAAAATCGGTATAGATATTGTAGAACCCTTGCCAATTACCAAACAAGAAAACAAGTATATTATCATTGCAACAGATTATTTTATCAAATGGCCAGAAGCAGAAGTCATTTCTGAAGCTACTGGAAAACATGTTGCAGAATTCATCTATCAAGTCATTATTTGTAGATATGAATATCCAAAACAAATCTTGTCTAACAGAAAAACACACTTCTGAAATGAAATAGTAGATGGATTACTCAAACAATTTGAGATAAGACATTTACTATTAACACCATACTATTCCCAAACTAATGGATTGATTGAATAATTTAATAGAACTTTGTGTAAATCTTTTGCAAAGTTAACAGAAGGCAAAGAAGATTAGGATCAACATATTTCATCAGTACTTTTTATCTATAGAACATCAAAACAATCTTCAACAAAATGATACCATTTTATTTATTTTATGAATGAAAACCACAAATGTCACAATAGATGTATGAATGAAAATCACAAATGCACAATAGATGTAGATAAAATATTGTAGTCAACAATTCTTGACTAATTGTATACTTTATTAAAAGATCTTCCACAGCAACAAAAACAAGTAAGAAGAAATATTCACAAGAGACAACAAAAACAGAAACAAAGATTCAATCAAAAAGTAACAAGGTATAAAAAATTGAAAATTGGAGATAAGGTATTAATATATGATCTGCAAGAGATAAACACTTCACAGGAAAGTTGAAGCCAAAATGGAAAAGACCCTTCTATATCCATGATACCTTGCAAAATAGTGTCTTCAAACTTAGGAAAATGGAAAGAAAAGTTCTTGCTACTTCGATTAACCTCTTTTTCTTAAAACCATACTTCAACTGATTAGCATAGGAACCTAGCATATACATAGAAGCATCATTTAGCTATTGAAAAATTTAGCACCCAGGTTATGTGACATGAATGCAGATACTTTGATAATCCAGTCCTCAACTTGCCTAAAACAAGCATCCTTGAATCCTTGATCACATCTGAAAAAAAAAAGCAAGCAGAAAACATGGTCTAATATGGACGATCCAGAGAGTATTCATATCACATACTACCACCGGCCCAGAGAGCAAACTCAACATCTACCATGTTCTCTTCTATGAATTTAGAGAACTGTTTAAAAAGAAAGGAGAAGATAAAACTGAACCTAAAAAGAGAAATGTCTTCTAGAACCAGCTGGAAGCAAGGACAACATCTGTTGAAGCAACTCCTGTCCAGCCACTATTCTCAACCTGAACTCAACTCTTTTCTGTTTCAGCTCCATAGTGTGAGGAAAACTGCCCCTAGCCTGATAAAAATCCTCAAGTTTTCTTTCAAGGTACCGATGAGACTGTTGCAATCTTAAAATTTCTTGACGAAGGGAAGAGATATACTTTTCCAGGAAATCAAACTCAGCTCGAGCCTTTGGATTTTGTTGCAACCAAAAGACAAAATCTCAGTACAAGTGATAAAGTGGAAGGTGGTAAGAATTTCTATGAATGTGAGGTATTTTGATATTATTTTGAATGAAGATTACTTGTTCAACGATTTTTGAAAAAGATCTTAAATAATCAAAGCTGTAAAACCTATCAAGAACTTTAAAATGCTCATGAAAATCTATAAAAGGGATAGCTGCCCCAAACAACATATTCCTTTTTCAAAATTGAATATTTCCAACATACAAATAATAATCTTATGGTCACCTATACTATTTTGGTTGAAGATCTGCTCTAAAATACACCTGAAGATATGGATGTTGCATCAGTCCCTTGTAATATCCTGCAGATTATTGAATTGCAACTTTTGAATACTTATCAGAAATTATAAAGAGCATCACAAAGAAAAAACAGGATTCTAATACTGTGTATACTTATTATCTTGAGGAATTACTAGAATTCATCCCCAGTTATATACAAAGATCTTACCTTATCTTACAAATTACATTATACTACTATCAAGCTTCCATTCATGTATACTCTATTTTTGATAAGACTAGAATTGCTCAAATATATAGGATCTGATCCACTACTCTTCGCCTAATTAGAAATATATCCAGCTCTGATTATCTTAACTTAACATAGAAATAAACTTATAGAATTCGTAAATTAGTGAGGGAGAATTGTTACATGTGATTTTCACTCAAGATTTATATTGCCTTTATATTACTTTTACTAGTATTTACCCTTGCAATATTATCTATTCTAGAATAATTTTTATACTACTGATCTATGTCTTCCTCACCTTTACCTTTATTTCCTTTATTACTTTTATTATCTCTAGAATCTTCTATTACTTTATTATTTTTATTATTATGTATATCTTCATTAAAGTATTTCTCTATACTTGCTATAAGTATATTAACTGCTCTAATGAAAATAACATCTATTTTATTACTATTATTATTTATATCTATTATATATTCAAAAATATATATATAAATGTATCCAATTTCTTCTGGAATTGCAAGATTGAACTTTCATCTTTATTAATAAAATAACTTGACCTTTACAAAATAAATCACTATTGCCTCTTTCGCTTAACTTTATACACCTCAGAACTGTATTAATTTTAGTACACCCTTAGGAACTTTAGCATACCATATTGGTCCATCCATACAAAGTATCTCCCTGCTATTAGTTCTTCATCTATATCTTTTTCTTGAGGTAGAACGATATATGATAATATATTGTTTTTTATAAATATTAAACTAAAAACATATATTTGAAAATTTAAAAGTATTATTTATATATTATTAATTTATAGATTTTATTGCTTTTTTTTATATTATAAATAAGTATAAAATATAAGACTTTATTAATTGAATATTAATTCTATTATTATATTAAACATTTATTAAAGTTAAAGTTAGCTTATCATATATAAAACTTTTAAAATAATATTATATTAAGTAAGTTATATTATATCAAAAGTAATTTATAAATAGCTTATATCTATTTATAAAAAGTTATTAGTAATAAAAAAAATTAAATTTTTATTAATTGAATTTTAAATATATTATTTGAATCTATGAAACTATAATAACAATTTTTTTATTAAAATTTTATTAATTTAATTTTGATATTATTGCTTGAATCTAAATTTATAAGACTTATTTAAATAATTTTATATTAATTATTTTTATAAAAATTTATTATTAAAAAAAATTATTAATTTTAATAATTATTAATATATATAATTTTTGATTTTTTTAAAAAAATTTTTTATATATTTTTATTTTTTATATTTTAATATTTCAAAATTTCAAAATTCAAATTATTTTATAATATTCTTATAGATTTAATTATAAAATATTATGCTTTTTAATTATTTTAATTATTTTTTATAACAGTATATATATTTAAAAATATATTAAATAATTTTTTATAACAGTATATTGTATTTAAAAATATATTAAATAATTTTTTATAACAGTATATATATTTAAAAATATATTAAATAATTTTTTATAACATATATTGTATTTAAAAATATATTAAATAATTTTTTATAACATATATTGTATTTAAAAATATATTAAATATATTTTTTATAATAAATTTGATTTTATAAATATCATATTTGATTTATATAAGTATTATAAATAATTTATTACAATTAATTAAAATAAAAATATTTTTACTTGTAACAAAAAAAAATCTTTAAAAAATTTTTAAAATTATATTTTTTTTATAAACTATTAAACCAATCTGATTTAAAAGATATAAGAAAAACTTTAGAAATGTATTTTTTTTTCAAATACAAAGGTAATAAAAAAAAAACAAAAAAAAAACAAATTATCAGGTTGTTATATAACAAAAATTTTTTTTCAATTTTTTAAAAATATGCAGTTCCTTTACATTTTAATAAATAAATTTTAAAGTTTATTATATTTATATTATATTTTAATTATTTAAAAAAATTTTTTTTATAATTGTATAATTAAAAAATTAATTAATTTCATAGAAAAACAATAATATTATCATTTTAGATTTCAAGTTTTAATTTTGATACATTTTTTAATTCTCATGCAATGATTTTTTGAGTAATAACCAAATAATTAAATAGTTCGAAAGTGCAACACTCTGTATACTGGATATAGATAAATGTTATTTTTTATCGAGTTAAAAATAATAAAGATCTATATAAATTTCAGAACTTTGTATCAAATCATATGCAGTATATAATATTAATTGGGGCGCTATTTGAAATAAGCATAGGCATTTCATGCCGAGTAGTTTGGATCCAGTGTTGAAGGGGAAATTCTTATATTATGTTATTATCACATATGTTTCCTTAATAATGTATACAGTATATGCATTCCATGCAAGCCTATGCGATTCTAATTTGGGATCTTAATTAAATTCAATTAATTATACAGTTTAACTTGTACAAGAAAGGAAAATACAAGAGGAATCTTTAAAATATCAATAATTAAAGTAACCGATTATTTATTTTATGACCGCGGAATCTCCTTTACAGAAATATCCTGGATACACGCGCAATGTCATGATTCATCTCACACCAAATTCTCTTTATAACCTTGCCACCCTGGATTTCATGTATTTTGTGAAAAATTCGTGATACGGAAAACTTAATATGAAATTGTTCTAGCTGACCTGCTTAATAAAATTTTTGTTAATTCCGATCAACAATCTTGTCACGTGAGTGGAATGCATTTTGAGGTACACTTTTCGTTTCACCTTATCACAATCATATACTTTCGGATTCACATTGATCCGCGATGTCCTTCCCTCAGGCATCTTGTAAATTGCATAATTAGCTATGTAAAACACGGAAAACTCCAGGATCAGTTTTTGAATAACGACATTCAGGGAACTTTTAAATGAACAATAGGCCCACTTAAGGAAATATGGAAAATATGTAACATAAATAATTGTCGATTTCATTAAGGCGATTGCAAATTAAGCCTTCGAACCTTATTTTATGAGGTGGTAGATTTTTTTTTTTTTTTTTTATTCAATGATGATAGGGCACAATCGATATCAATGTTAGACGATTTACCGACCTATCTATGTTATACATCCTAATTTGGCCTTATTGTGTGTTTGGATTTTAGAAAGAAATTTCCTAAACTCTAATTACAATAAACTCTATTACGTGTGCAATGGTGTGACCCAATGTTATAACCGTTTTTAAATTAGGATTTTCTCTTTAATTCTTATGTCATTGTGTTTGATCATTTTGGGCGAGACAAAGCCCCAGGAAAACTGCAGAATCTAGAATCATTATGCGAGAGGTCGAGGGGTCAAATTACCTAAGGAGCGTTTTAGCGGCATGAATAAATGGTGGTGATAATAATAAAAACTTTATCTTAGCATAGCATGCGAAAGAATTATGAATGACGTGCAGAAATCCTAAATCTTACTGGTGCTACTTCAATTATGTCCTTGCCCCCACGCTGACCGAATAGGGATAGTCAAATCCCTTAAACCATTGTCACCGGTAGAAACCCCTAAGCGGAAACGAGAACAATATGTACAATTTTGGAATTTCAATGTCTGACCACATTGTTCAAGAATACGTACCGCAGTTTAGAAGGTCATCCCATTGTTGTCGGACACGAGTTCTCAAATTCCAAAACAATGAAGACGTTTTAAGAATAGAGCACTAAAATTTCGTAATCATCGGATTTTCACTATAGAAAATTTCCCCTGCATAATTTATTATCATGCGGTGCCATCTGAACATACGTAATTAAAAAAAAAAAAATGAATGAATCCCTTGTTGGTAATATTGGGAAATTTTCATTCCGAAAAAATAAGAATAAGCACATTCCTTATTTATTGTAATGCATTTTTCTCCGATTTTGTTTGTACATTTTAATGTGAAATGATTTGCATGGCGGGAATCTTGCACGTTATTTCGTCCATGGATGGTGGGTGAATGCCAGTTAACTTTCCCTCCCCCTTAAAGAAATGCAGTCGGTCACCAACAACCTCACCGTCTATCTGGTGAACGGTGGTACCTCTATCATGATAGAATTGACGACGAGCTTGTCAGTTACTCGCTAATATCCTCACCGCCTGTATAACCGAAATAAGCTTCGGCCGGAATAAAATGGGTGTAAGGTGGGAAAAGGGGAAAACAATAGTACAAATAAGCGACTCTAGAAAAATATATTCCGAAATGTTTTTCGTAAATTTTTTTTCTTTTTTTTTGCGCGGGAGAGTTCCCGAGGATCACAAAAATCGCTTATCTCATACAAAGGAGAATGAACTTCCAAGTTCGTTTAGGAATTTGTTTACCACCTTATTAATGTTAATTGTCAAAGTTACATTCGATGGTCAGCATACGTTCATAGAGAAGGAAATCCAGACAATAGTGTAACAATCGTTGTTCACATTGTCGTACTAATTTATAAAAAAGAAGTTTCCCAAACAATAGTAACTTTCTTGGCAATGAAACCAATTAGATTCAAATCTTATTATTGTCGAGTTTGGGAGTACGTATTTATTTTTGACTCCTGAAACAGGTCGACTCTATCGTGCGTCGTTACGAGAGTACCATAGTCAGACAGAAATGTGACAAAAGAGAACAATCATTTTGTTAAATAATAATACTGAGATAAGCATATTCGGAGAAGTTCGTGATCTCCGATGGCCTAATAATTAGATATGCACACGTTATGTGAAAGCTGCAAACAATGGAGTGACAAAAATTTGAGAAAAAAAAAAAAAAAAAGAATGGCATCTCAACTCCCGCTCAAAAACAATGGATTTTAACAAATTCCTTTTTAAGGCTATGTCGTCATCACCGCGTAATTATTGCTTTGGCAAACTGCGCGGAGGTTCAAGGAGATTTTTTCTATAATTGGCATTGTTTAGCTGAACGCGCGCAATAGGGATCAGTGCGCCATCGCTCTCTTTATAACACATCATGAAGAAAGATCTCTGACAGATTTGTTTACGTAAACAGTTTTGAATTAGATTTTTATTTTGCCAATTTTTTTCTTTCTTTTGCTATTTTTTCTTTTTTTTTGTTACATACATAAATTATTTTACACGAAAAAATAACGAATGTCGATTTGTTTAACAGATACGTTCGTTCGTTGATTAATCGATTATTATCTTGAACTGCGTATTGCTTCGTAATTAAGCTTAGGGGGGTTTTTTTTTTGTCTTAATAAATAAATAAGTGAATAATAAAAAATAATAACAATAAATTGAAAAATGTATATGGAGATAAAGGGTGGGGTTGTTCTGTACATGTTCATGAGAGTTCGTTTCAACTTTATACCTGGTTGTACAGATTGGTGATGTATCCCTGGGCACCCAGGTCAATCTCGTAATCAGACCAGCCGCCTGTGCCAGAAATTGATGATATTAAACTATTGTAATAGAATGCAGGGTCCTGAGCGGAGGCCGCGGGGATGGAGGATGAAAAGTCTTCCGACGGAGAACTCGACGGTGAAGCTTGAGGGACGGGATCTTCTGTAATCACACGGCGACCTTGCCGTCTTCTGTTGCGAGCGCGACGGCGTGGCGGTGCAGGTCCATACACTTCTTCATGCCTTCTCTTTGCAACGCTCGCCAACTTACGGCATTCATCTTTGACCTCAGGTGCGGCTATCCGCCAGGCTTTTGCTGCGCTACTGGTGACTTCCCTCATTCTAAGGTCCCACAAACCTCTGGACTGTAGGACCCGAGTATAAGCGCTCTTAAATATTAAGAAGGTGTTTGGTGGCCGCGAAGGAAGTCGCCCTCGTCTTGGCTTCGCCAAGAGATCATTATCTTCCAGGGGTAATGGGAGTTGGACTATTACATCCGGTGGAATTATGTGGCCGGCGTGGTCGGTTGTATATGGGACGAAGTTCATGTCAAGGGAATGTTTTTTTATCTCCTGAATACAGTTGTTTCTATGAGAACAAAATTTAATGATGACAAAAATAACTTCATCCTTTTATAAAGATGAACTAATATTGAAATACAAAATCACTTGAAACATTCACCGCATGCGTGGTGCATTTATAAGTTCCACAGAGGGCGTAGTAAAAAATCATTAACAATGGAAAGGTATCATCACATGTGACGATTGAAGATAATTAAGTGACAGGTTTGAAAAAATTCCTGGTGGTGCATTGCACACGTATTGCATTTATGATGTATCGGTTGAGTGACTTTGCAGTGAAATAAATTACCAACAGTAATCTTAACACTACTTTTCAGGGGTCGATTTCTCCATTCGTTCACACACACAAATAAATAAGATAACATAAATGCAAAGAAAAACTGATAATTACGGTCAAAAGGAAAAACAGGTCTTGAACTTGATTTTCGCTTTGTATTATATATCTGGGTTAGTGAGTGCGTAGACATTCACGTGCATCGAACCAAAGAAACGATCAAGAAAACGCCATTACACTGTACAATGATATATAATTTTACGGCAAATTAATTTTATTTGGCACATACACGACCAATATATTGCATTTTACTCATGAACCGATGATGATCCAAGAAACCTTGAAACATAATACTGTATATTGTATACTGTACATCGACATTCATATACACAAACCTAATTTCCTGAAGAAAAGTTCCAGAGATTTGCTATTGGTGTTTTTTTATTGCCAATTACTGACCTATTCTGTACAATGCTTCACCGTGGTTCACCCAAAACAATAAAAGACGCGAATATTTCATATGACTGTCTGATTGACCAAATATTGAGTAATACAAGTAAGGTTTACGCCTCTGTCGGAAAGGGGAAGTCGTAGGTTGATGGACAGGTTTACCAACCGGATGGCCAACCGACATTTTTATTGGAATATGGTTGTTTATTTTGCTACAATTTTATCCTCACTAAAAAGTAATAATCATAATATTATAGCCAATTAATTTACCCTTTGATAGAGGCATCACACTGATGACATTTATCCGAGAACCAATCAATGACCTTGCCTCAGTATGGTGTGCCGATGATGGAAATTATATCCGACGTGCGCAAATACCTCACGTTGTGTTAATAAGCATATTGAGGATGTATGCAAAGGCATCGAGTTAGACTTCGTCACCTCATCAGTTATCATAGTCATTTGACGATAACGATGTTTCTCGTTCAAAGAAGATCATCTAATAGAAAAACAATAGAAAATTAACCCTTCTTGAAAAGATAGAGAAAGGATATTGATTTTTTAAATCTTGCTGGCGATTTGCACGCTCTCATCCGAATATTAACGCACATATGCATCCTTATTGCATTTTTTTTTTTTATAAGCAGAATTAATAATAATATTATTATTTATCACTATTACTGATTATTTATTGTATTTGTTACCATTATTATCTTTTGTTTACTATACTGTGTTATTATTATTATTATTATTATTATTATTATTATTATTATTATTATTACTGTATAATCTACATAATAACTATTATTAATTAATTAGTAAGATTCGTAATAATGAGAGACACCTCAAATAAGTCTTAATTTGGAAGTGCTAAAAAACCATTATGTTCTCATCTTCTTACCCGTTCCATATTTGGAATATCTTGATGCAAGTGTGGCAACACCCACCATTCAAATTTGGTTACAAACAGATTACAAACAAAATATTTATCCTTAATTTATACTTATATTAAAACACATTT
>CAJVPV010000046.1:0-33173 GCA_910591835.1 Acaulospora morrowiae
TATATTTTTTAAATTAATATTTATTAAATAACAATGCAATTTTTAATTTTTTAAAAAATTTTTCCAAAAAATTTTGGATATTACTGCAAGTATTGAATTAATATATTAAAAATCCTATTAATAAATAATAATAAAAATTTACATATTAAGTATGGTTCTAAAAATTAAAATTAAACAAAATTATATAGAATCATATAGAATTGTAAATTTAATATAAATTTGAAAATTTAAAATTGAATCAAATTAAATTGTTAAAATTTTTATACAAAAATATATCTTTTGATTAATATTAATTATCAAATCTAAAAACTATATTAATTAAGTAGGATATAACTTTAGAATTTTTTAATAAATACTTTAATTAGTTTAAGATATTAAATTTAAAGATACAAATATTAAACAAAATATAACTTCTATATACAGTATTAAAACTATTAAAAAGTTTTTTTACTAATTTATATATTAGTATCTATATTATATTATTTTTTAAAAAATGATTTGTAACATATTGATATATTATATAATAAAGTTTGTTATATTAAAAAAAATATAAACTTATAATAAAAATTAAATTAAAAATTTTTTCTTATATAATTTTTTTTGTTTTATTTTGTTTTTTAATTTATAATTATTAAAAAAATCAAAGGTTTTATTTTTATACAACTTAATTAAATTTAAATAAAAGTTAAATATTTGAATATAATATATATAAAAACATTAATAAATTTAATATAAAAAATAATTTTTATATATTTGTTTCCTATAGGTATTAAACTAGATATATATATTTGAAAATCTGGAAATATTATTTATTGTGCTATTGATTTACAGATCATTTATATTAATTAATTAATATCTTTTTGCAATAGATAAAAGATTTAAAATTAAAATTTATTATTTTTTTTAATTATAATATAATAAATAGATTTAAAAATTTTTTAAAAAACTTGAATTAATGTAAAAAATTGATTTTAATTTAGAATAATGTTTTAATTAATACTAATACATATTTTAATGAAATTTTCGTTTTAAAAGAATATAATAATAAACTAGTTTATCTACCAAATATGGAAATAAAATAATTACGAAGCAATTTTATTATAGGTTCAATTAATATGCAGAACCTTTGATTATCCAAAAGTAACACTATAGAGGTTATTTTGATCCAGAAATAAACAGGTACCATGTACGTATAACAAGGTCACCAATGCAGGAGGTGTTAACGTTACGAATTACCATTTTTTAAACATGTATAGATTGTTTTTACGATTTCACAAATATTTCCCCATGTTTCAATCCTAGGAAATGCCTTGTTTTGTCATGACAAAGATTTTCATATAATACTATTAGGATTATTGGTTTCTTTTTGTCGCATATGATGTGTCTATATCGCAATTTTTTTTTTTTATAAATACTTTCGAATGTTCAATTCTAAGACCAAAACTGCTGGTGTTTAGTTTTGAATTTTCTCTTTGTTGATCAAAGAAAAATATCTTATCGCTGTTGCTGGATCACTGCACCTCATTTTCTTTCGTAAAAAAAAAAAAAAACGTTTTCCACCTCAAAACATACTGATTTTCATGATGAGTATGAAAACAAAAATTTCACGGACAAACGAATTTATGTTTTTCATTTTTGCTTTTGCATTTCTCTTTTCCGCGATTGTTGCCATACCCATTTCCACCAGTGTGACAGCACAGGATTCGACGACACCAACTGTTTCTTCTGTACCTTCCTCTTCCGAAATAACGAATTCCCCAACACCTTCTGGTACGACAATAACGAATTCCCCAATACCTTCTGGTACGACAATAACGAATTCTTCAAAAACTCAAATTTCGTCAACATTATCGTCCATCAATGCTCCAAATTCATCTATATCTTCCAAATCATTTACTTCTTCTTTGACTTCTGCGGATTCTTCTACAGATTCTCTTACAGATTCTCCTACAATTTCATCTTCTGTTAACACTAGGATATTGACATCTACTCGCAAATCTCAACCAAAACCGTAAGTGTTACGAAATATTAATATAAAATACATAAACAGTGGAATTTTTAATGTGAACTAAAAAATTTTTTCTCCAGATCGAGAAGTTTAGGAGATGGGAGTTCGATCACGAGTACATCTGATACGCTCTCAACTATTACCCAAGTAGAAACCGACACACCTTCACCTACGGGTACTACTTCAACCAAAACTTCTTCGGCGACTACTACAAAATTCACTACAGTTCTTTCAACCCAGACTTCTGTTAAATCAGGATTTACAACACAAATGACAACCACAGATGCTAATGGCGAAGAAACTGTAGTTTCTACTGTGATACCACCATCAACCGTTGTGGTAGTAAAATCTGTTGTTTCAGCTGTGCCTGATAACAACGTTGCTGCCTCACCAAATTCAGGTATTACTCTGAGGCATCAAGGCACGGGTATTGGTTTCGGTCTTGTGATAGGCCTTATATATGTGTTAATATAAAACCATAAACAAATAGACTAATGTGTGTTGGGAAAAAAGGTAGAAATGAGTTATATTTTACAAAGCATTGTATCCATGAACTTGATGCATCCAATTTGTACAAAAACAACTTATCATGTTCGTATGGTCTGAATAAGACTATAGAAAAAAAAGATAGCAATAAAAACATTTGTTAAAAATTTTCATGTTTCCAGCCCAAGTGACTCTTAATTTAAAGACAACAACCGTACTATTCATCAGAATTCGTTTTTGTTTTAGGAACAGAATTAATGACGATGATCAATAGATACAAGTCATTTTAAAATGTAATGTCACACCTTCCTATTCACAGATAACCTACGCCTCAATGACAACATCAAAGTTTTCAGCAAACTCTTCCACTTCAAAAACCTTTATCAGACTTTATAATTGATCCAGAATCATAACATTGACAAAAACCTTTAACAATAACTTATACTAAAATACCTCACCACTCAAAAGCTTATAATTATCTTCACACTTGGTTTCCAAAGAGACAAACCAATAGAATTTATTAAGGCTATCACAAATGAAAAAAGTATGCTTTGTTCTAAAAAAAAAGCAACTATAAATAACTCTTCAAATAAAATAAACAATATTTTAATTATCTCCAGTTAATTTTCAAACATTATTTATAATAAAACTTGTATTGTTTCTATAAAATCAATTAGCAATTACATTTTAACATTTTTATCCAAAATAAGCTCTAATATAATCTGGTACAAAAGTCTTTAAATTGATATTTGTTATGATTGTAATATAACTATTACATTATACAGTATTATGAAATTTTATTTATTTATTTTATTTTTATTTTTATTTTAAATATCAGTTGAAACTTGTTTTATTAATGTTTGATATTTATATATATTATCTAAATATGTTACACAGTAAACCTGGATATAACAAAGGGGTTCGGTTTTCACTTTTTTCTTCATTATAGCAGGTTTTCATTATATTCAGGTAATTTTATTAGAAAAATTTTAAAATTTTTTAAAAAATACTTCATTATATCCAAGTATTTATTATATCCAGACTTTATTATATCCAGGTTTACTGTATGTATAGAATTTAATATTTGAAAATAAAGCTATACTTAAGTTTAATTTATATTATTTAAACATAACTTGTTTTTATTAGTTTATTCAAAAACAAAAACTTGAGCTAACATATTAAGGCTTTAAATTTTTTTTCCAACTAGTTGGGCCATGCCTATACATCTATTTATTTAATTCACATATGCTTTACATTATGTGTTACAGGATGAAGCTACCTATGAGTTATTCTAGAAATTACTAGATTATATCAGATTTTACCTCCATATCGGCTTGTTGTTATTGACTGTACATCCGAAAATCTATATGTATTAAGATCAATATGCTAAAGTTTCATCAGTACCATTATTATATATGAAAGGTTCTATTTTTAACTAGAGATGTGTTAAGAGGAAATGTGAAGAAGGAAACTGGGAGTAGTACCTATTAGGCGAATAGAACCCCTGCAGAAAAAATTCTTCTAAACCCAACCACCTGCAGCTGAGCATATCATTTAATTTTTACCTTTCTAGAGCTATCCAAGAATATTTAAGGAACTTATCTTATAGACTTACTGCCTATAAATTATTTCAGTTATTAGTACTTACTGCTGTTTTGGCTGCCTTCCCAGGATAAGTAACTGTCAGAGTGATCTATTACTGGATTGGAATAAGGCCTTTCTGGAAACTTGTAGAAAGAGACACCAAATACCACGAGGAAATAATCATCAAGTCAACTTACCGAAAGCAGATATCTCATATACCTTGCAACTTTTGATGATTATTGTAACACTAACTGGATGATCCTTGCATTATGACACCTTTTTTAGAAATCACAATCTCAACATCCACTAGATTAACATATAAAATGGCTTCTCATAGAAAATAGCACTTTTACAGGTTATGATATCAGATACCATATTGGTTCTATTTAACCACCCTTATATAGGATTAAACTGGTATTTTGTGATTTGATCTGTGAAATATTAACTACTCACTATTGACCCACAGGTCTATTAAGATTTTAAATTAATTTTGTTAACTTATATAAAAACTATATAAAAGAATGTTTTAAAAAAAAAGAAAAAAACTCTTTTTGATTGTATTTACTTTGTTAAAAAATTTTTTTTTATAATAATTTTTGTTAAGAAAAATGTTTTATACTCTTTATCACAAGTAAGTTCTAGTTTAAGAACTCAAAAACCTTCAAAACAACTAATACAATAAAATAGAATCTTTGATTAAAGTTTATTCGAATTTGGAAGTTTTGTTTATCTTTTGGTTATATAAGAAAAAACTCATGGCAGTTCTTTTTTCTTTTGTTTTCTTATACCTTTTCTTTTTGTTATTATAATATAAAAATCTTCTATATCAATACTATCCTATATGCTAAATCAAATATTTTTCAAAAATATACTTAAATAGAATTATTAAATTCATTGTTTGTTTTAATATAATCTTTATATATAACTTTATTATGATAGTATTTTATCAAAAAAATTTTTAGACAAAGATCTTTAAAGATCTTTGGGTATAAACCTTTAGAGGATTTCTGTTATTATTAAAAGACTCCAGAATAAAAATTTATATATTAATTTCTAGAGATCTTCAATATATTTTAATAGTAATAAAATATGGTTATATTTATATATTATAATTAAATTATAATTAAATAATATTTAATTTAAAAGATTTAATTGACTTATAAGATTATTTTTATTATTGTATAATTTTTTAATTATAATTTGTTATTATTACATAATTTTTTTATATTTTTTTATATTTTTTTTAAGTCTTTTTCATTATTGAAGTCTTTTTTTCTAATTTTCTATTTTCCAATAGTTATTTTAGATATTTTCGGTATTTTTATAGACCTTTAGAAATTCTTTTAAATTAATAATTATTGAATCAATCATTTCTTCATCTTCACTATTTAAATTTTTTTCTTCAAATTCAAGTTCTTTTTTAATTTATTCTTAAAATTATTATTAGCAATAATACTAATCAAAATTGATTTATTTGGCATAATACCATTCATTAATTATTTGTCAAAAAAGTATATTATTCAACTAATCAATCAAATTTATATAACCTTTATCTTCAGTTATAAAGTGACATATAATTTATTTAATATATAAATAGTATATTTTTTTTAAAACTTCATTTAATATTTTAATAGTAAAATGAATAATTTATTTTTTGCACTAAATATATATATATATTTTGACTTTGTTGAATTATATTATTTTAATGAATTATATTGCTTTAATAAATTATATTACCTTGTTAAATTTATATATATTTTTGTTGAATTATATTACCTTGCCAAATTATATATATTTTGATGAAATTTTATATATTATATTTGTGATTTAAAGAAATAATAGCTAAATATTTACAAGAATCTTATCAATTTAAAATCTTATATTTAAATGAAATAAATTGACTAAAAATATTGTAAATAGGAATTATATATTCATATCTAATTGAATAAATTCAATATTTTATAGTTCCACATATATAGTATTTTTGGATCCAAAATAGAATCTAATATTTGTCAAATTAACAGGTTTGAACTATTAAATAAAAATCAAATTGTGTTTTGCTATATTATTTGATAAGTTAACCAAATAAGTAAAGAAAAATTGAATTTGTTCTGAATATAAATTGACACTTTCATTATAATTCACAAATCAGACTAAAACTAATAACTTTTTATATTTTATGGTAACATAACAGAATCAAATATTTCACTTCCAATTCAATATCTTTCATATTGATTGGCTCTATTTTAAATTATTATTAATATTTTTAATAAATGACTTTCAAAAGTTTATAGTTTTATAAGAAGCCTCATAATATTCAACTAATAAATCCAAGATTTCAAAAGAAACAATTAAATTTAATTTTTTAGGATGCAATAGTTTATTAGAAAATTATTTAGATTTATTAATAATTATTTCTTAAATATATTATATGTGTTGTTTAAGAATTAGTATAGTTTGTTTATCAAAAATTAATCCAATTTTGAAATTGATCTGATATTTGATCAATTATTTAAGATTTTGAGTCTTATACAGTTTGATGCAAAAAAACCTAGAATTTTTATTAATAAATTAATATAAAACTATTTAAATATTATAAAACTTTATAAATTTGTTTTTAAGATACAAATAAGAAAAACCATATAATTATTTATTAAATTTTCATATTAACTTTGATATTCTTTTTAAATATAAAACCAATATTACTTTAAAAAAAGTAACAAAAAAAACCAATGTACTATTGTAATTTTTAAAAAATTATTATTATAAATTTTATCTAATTAATAAATAAAATAATTTTATATAAATATATTTAGAATGTTAAAGAATAAAAAAAAATTTTTTTTTAGACCTATGGATTCATAGTGTAGTGGTTAATACTTCATTAGTCAGATTACAAGATACCAGTTCAACTCCAGGCGAAGGTGGTTGAATCAAATTAAAAATGATATCTGGAGCCATAACCTACTAAGCTCTGTTTTTTATAGGAAGTCATTCGTACACTGATCCAGTGGAATATTGGGATTGTGATCTCCAAAAAAAGTGCAAAGTGGGATGATTGTCTGGAAGCAGTATAATGATCATCCAACAAAAGCTTGAACCAACCACACATTTGGATGCACAAATTGGATTATGCTCTATCTTAAACAACCCAAGTAATATTCCTTATTCTACTTACTTCTGAATAAGGCAACTTTGAAGAAGCATGCTGAACTGATACTAATGTCTTGTGCGATATGGACTCCTGATGGCTTATCGTGTTTGTAGAAGTTGCGTACTGCTTGGCATTTGTGCTCCTAGATTTGGCAGCTTATGCCAACCAGTCTTTTTGGATATGTCTACTAGGAGACAGAGACCTTGGAAGCGGAGTGGTCAAAAGCTATCTATCTGGCCTATATGGTCCCTATGGATTCACATCCCAATTGGTCAAAAAAGGACACCTAAGTTTGATAGCTAATAGACAACCAGAGGATGAAAAAGTTCAGAACATTCACTAGGGAGTACAGATTAACGTGAAGATCTCTCTGCCACATTAGCTGCGTGAGTGAAAAGGTATATAGTAATGAGTTACTTATAGAGAATAGTAAGTAGTATTCTATTGTCTCTGCATAAAAATTAGACCAGTAGGTTAGGTGGTTTAAACTAGTAGTAGGAATTCCTCCTTAAATAGGTTTCCCCAAAGATGTAAAAAATTCTTCAAGAGTATCAGATTAGCATTAACAGGCAATATATAGTTGATAGGTTAGCATTAAGCTGTAGTGTAACAGTTACAGAAGATGTTTGATATATTGTAATAGATATGGTTTAATATCAATAAAGACTTGTATCTAATGTTGTTCAACTTAAAAAAAAATAAAATAAAAAATAAAAATAAAAATAAATTTTTTTTAGATCTATGGGTCTATAGCACAGTAGTAATGCTCTATAAGTTACCAAAAGAAGGTCTAGGGTTCAATTCCACCTGGTTACAAAAATTTATCACCTTTATGATTGGTTGACCAGCTTCCAATTCATGTTATACCTAATCAGTCAACAAATCTATCTCCAAATATAACTAGGTTGCATGAAGATGAGACCTCTAGTCTTCCTGACGATCACAGACTAAAAACAGGTCAAAGCAAGGAAGGTTGTATGAGGAAAGACTTCTGGTCTAACTCTAGTAATAAGCCTACAAACTCTAACCTAAACTGGCGATAGCAGACTCCATCATACAACATAAAGAGGTTAATTCTAAGCTAATCTATCCCAATCTGGAGCTTAAAGATCTATCCCAAAAGTGGTATTCTCCTGAACTTAAAAATAAACCAAAAGGGTAAAGGTTATCTGCCACAGGTGGTGACAATCCAGGCAAAATCGTTAAGACCAAGTGAGTCTGGTGAGGATTGTTAAGATTAAATTGGAATCCAAACAAGAATATCAGTTCCACAGGTGGTAAAAATGGTAGTATAACATTATGCTAGTAGCATATCCTGAGAATTGGCAATAACAGTAACTGGAATAC
Source organism: Acaulospora morrowiae (assembly GCA_910591835.1). Lineage (NCBI taxonomy): Eukaryota > Fungi > Glomeromycota > Glomeromycetes > Diversisporales > Acaulosporaceae > Acaulospora > Acaulospora morrowiae. The sequence goes on from CAJVPV010000046.1 coordinate 8,580, forward strand.
TAGAATTAATCTCTATAATAATATTTCATATAACCCTCCCCTGGCGGGCAGCCAAAAAATACAATTGGACCAATAGGATTGTAGGTTTAAAACTAGTAGTAGGATTTTTTCCATCCTGTATAAGTCCCACCTGGCATGAGCCTATCTACTTGATGTAAGCTGATTAATCAGAGTAGTTGGATTGGCCTTTGGGAAAACCAGTATTACTGAAAATGGTAATTATTAGGTAGCATTAATTTACATTCTAGAATAGCAATAGTTTAGTTTATAAAGATGTTTGATATAATGGCTATAAACTCTCGTTTAATAAAAGTTTTGCATCTAATATCCTTAGCCATAAAAAAAAAAAATTTTTTTTTAATTTTAAATATATTTTTTATTATAAAAATATTAGAATTAAAATTTTTGACTAATTTTCCAAACAGTTTTTTATTATAAAACCTATATTAAAAAATTGAGAATTGATTTTTTTTTTTAACTTTTATTGTATTTAAAGATAAAATAAAAAATTTATTATTATTATATTTTATATATATCTTATTACAAACTTATTGATAAGACATTAAAAAATTTATTTATAAGATTTTATATAATTTGATTAATTAGTTATTGAATTATAAGTAAATATATATTTCTGATTTTTTTTGTACCACATTGTATTATTATATTAAGATATTATTAAATTTATAATTTGGTAGTCATTTATTAATTTTTGCATTAGTTCAGGTTTAATATTTTAATAGCTATTAAACAATAATTCTAAATTTAAAATTTGTTTTTTTTTTTTTTTTTAGTAGGTAAACATTATTTTTTTATTTGATTTGTATATTAAAAGTATACATCGTGAAAGAAATAACATCTCTCATTTGTAAATATAGTGAGTTTAATGCTAGCTTGTCTACAGAAACCATATGACTAATATTGAAAATAAAATTTAAAACAATATATCTTGTCAGGTAGTACTGAGTGGCTATATTTACCTACTTAGTGTTGGAAGAAATAAGATTGGAATAGCTTTGGATTAGATTAGTAATGTACTTAAAGAAGTTGAAATTGCTTTGAATATAGACATCTGTGATCAAGGTAGGTAGGTCAATTGTTGTTGTTGTTGGCTCTTGTATAAATAGTGATTTTTGTGAATTTGATTTGGGAGTTGTTTGATTGTCTTTGATTGTGTCACTGGAGAATTTGTCTTTCCATTTTATACCATTTCGTGGGGAGGTGTTGGCTGTAGCACATTGTGGTTTCCATATGGTGTTATATAATTGTATTAGAGCTTCAGTCGATGCTTATACCTACTTGTTAAGGTCTGATAGTGAGAAGATACTGTCTGTGATACCACATACTAGCTTTACAACCTGTCATATATGGTTTATTGGTTTTGAATCACCATTGAGGTGTAGAATAAGATTAATTTGTTTGATAATTTGATTAGCCTCTAAATTTAAAATTTGTTAAAATATTATTTTACAAATATTAATTATAAAGAAATCCATTTAACAAACTATTCATTTATTTAAATGAAAAACATCAAAAAGCATATAATTATATATGTATTTATACAGATATAAAAAAAAATAAAGGTTTGATATAATTTTTTCTTTATTATATTTTTGCTTAATTAACTTAATTATTGTTATTGGTCTTTTATAAGCTTCATTTAATAATTCTTATCTTATAATTTAATATACTAATATCTAATATATTTTGATAAAATTAATTAATATTTAGTAATCAATTTTTATAAGATATTTTCATAAAACAATAGTTACATATATTATGAAAAAATTTTTCCATTGATTGGCAATAAAGTTTGAAAAGTCTTCTTTACAATTTATTTTTTTTGAGATTTGATCAATATCAGATAATACTTGAAACTTTTTTATTATTGCTTGTATTTCATTTAATACATTATTCATTAATATCACTTCTTCAATTCATATTTGTTTAACAAGCTATTTACCAATATCTAAAAAAGACAGTGCATTGAATCAATAACCAAATACTAAATAGGATCAAAATAGGATAAGTAAAAAAGCTTGAACCATCTAGCTGTATTTTCATTGATAAAATACTTTTATGTCACATTTGTATTGCAATTTCTTTATTTGATAGTATTTTGTATATATGTTGCTGAATTCCTTAATATAAACTATTTGTTTATATTTTTTATGCCATCAAAGTTATGTTAATTATTTACATAATTGGCTTTTTTTTTACAATGGTAACAAGATACTAGTATTAAATTGTATCCATATACTTTACACATTGCAGGAATATCACATAAAACTAAAATTAAAACCATCTGAATTATTTTTCCTTTCTTATTTTTAATAATCAATTCTAATATTATTTCTTGCCATAGTTGCATTAATTTGTTAACAATTGGCACAAGATAATGGTTTATTTTGTGTAAGCTTGATTTACTATGACCTGGTAATATGTTAAAAATCAGTATATTTTTATGCTTAAAGTATATATAATGTAGCAAATTGGCAATAGCTACATATATAACATAAGTACTATATATTTTCTTATCATATGGTTGAAACTAATTAATATTCAATATCAATCTTAAATACAAATCAGCTGTTTCTTTATTAAAAAATAATCTAAAATTTCCATTCTTAAAAGTTTTTCAAATATTGTCATCATAAATATAACATAACAATTTATTAGTATTTAATCAATTCATTTAATGCTGAAAATTAAATTCAAAATTTGAATTTTAATATATTTGAAATAATTGCTGCCAAATAGTTACATAAGGAAAATTAATTTTGGTTGGTTAATACTTCTATTTAATAATTTGAACTATGTAGATAATTAAGTATTGCAAATTTTTCAAGTTATTGAATTCAGAAATTTGACATGAATGCACTTTATTATTGATAGCTAATTGTTTTTTTGAAAACTTAATACATTATTTTGTTTATATAATTTGTGACATTTTTGATATGCTACAAAATTAACAAATTGATCTGATAATTCAAGTAATTTTTTGGTTATAATAATAATCCACAAAAATATTCAAATTTGCTATTATCAATTTTAATTAATATTAACTTCATAAATTTTATAAGTGCTTTTATTATAGTATCTAACAAATTAAATCTTATTTTAAAGTTTATAATCTATAATAAAATCCATATAAAATAGCTATCAACAAATTCATTAGAATATGGTGAAACTTTATAATTAGAAGCTAAATAATTTTCAAATATGTCATCAGAACTGCTATTAAATTCATTATTAATCTTAGATTCAGATTTATCATTTCTAGTATTAGTATTATTTGATATTGAATTTTGTTAATTATTGTTTAAAGTCATAATTTGATTTAGTGAAATATTCTTAGTTCTTTGTCAAATAATAAATTCTTAATCTGTCAAGAATTTAGTTTTTGTTTTTTGGTATTTATACAAAAACTCTGTTTATAAGTTAACAAGTAATTTATTGCATTTATTATTTTGACAAGGTAATATAATTCGACAAAATAATATAATTTAGTAATATATATACAGTGGCACCTGTCTAAATACATACTGTTGGAACCAACAAACTTTTATGCATTTAAACAGAATATGCATATATATGTTTATATATAAATATTTCTTTTAGTATTAAGACTATGATTTACAATCATCAAAGGAAATTTCTATCTGTAACAGAAAATGTCAAATTACTCAAGAAAGTATTATCTTAATTGCTTTTGAGATCTTAATAAAAGTTGTTTTTCTAGTCCTTTTGCAAATAGTTACTTAAAACAGAAAAGAAGCTTTATAACTAGGATTTTGAGTTATGGCACTTCAAATTTGCAGTGCCATTCAAAATTACATAGGTGTTTTAAGAATTTTTGAAAAAAATATTAAAATACTATATAGAAAATATAATAAAAAATAATAAATGGGAATAATATATATTAATATCTGTCAAATATAAAATTTTTAAAAATTTTAGTAACAATATTTTTAAAAAATTTTTTACAAAAAATAATTTAATTTTTTATATTTTATTCAAATATTACTTATTATATTAATAATTATTATATAGTTTAAAACTATAAATAAATTATTAATATGTATCTTTTTTTTGAAATATGTATTTTCTAGTATTATTAATCTTTTCTTTTATAGCAAAATATGCATATATGCATTAAGAAACCTTATCAAAATCAATAGAATATGTATATTTATATTATGCAAATAATTTATAAATCCCAATATGAGATCAAATTATTTTTATGCAATAATATAGATTATGCAAATATATAATATGTATTTAGACAAAAAACTCTTTCTCAAACAAATCTGCATCTGAATAAAATTACCAAAAAAGGAAACTTAAAAATTTTTTCTTCAAAAAAAAACTGTAAAGGACCCTGGAGGGTCTTTCTCATCCTCCAAGGGTCAACCTATCGAACTAATTCATACTCTACTTGATGTCCTCATTACTGATATTGATAAATGCCTGGCTATAATCTTTCACAAAAACAACAATACTAATATAGTATACACTACCTATTCCATTGCCAACACTCATTTTTCAAAATTTGAAAACCCTCCTAAAGCATGGCTAACACCGGTGCGTCTTCAAGAAAATGGTTATGAAGTCCTTAAAGTAATTTCAGTCTCATTTGAAGTATACAAGAAAAGACTTGGAAACCACTATACTGAAATCAAAACCAATATTTTAAATCCTATGTTGCTAGAAACAATAAACTCCTTTTTTGAATACCAAAACACCTTTTGCCTAACCGATAATGACAAAGAAGAAATCATGAAGGCATTAATCAAACAAAAACTCACTTACAGGCTTCATGTTTCTTGGAACAAAATTGACATCAATATTGATGAAGCAGTTAAAACTTTCTTCTTGAAGCGGAAAACCAAAATGCCCATACACCCTCCAAACACTTCTGCCCTAATTAAGGAAAGAATCAATGACAATAGTATACAGCTTGATTGTGAAGATGAAACAATATATGCAAGTACCCCTGAGCACAATGTCAATCAGTCCAGCCCTTATGCAGCATCCCCTAAACACAGCGACGATCAATCCAACAATAGCGCAACACCAAATGAAAATCTCACAACACAATACATTGTCCAAGGTCATAGCATGCCCAGCCACCATTAATCACAAGAACCAGGACAACTAGCCACAACAAACATGAAAATTGATGATCACCTCTCTCCAATCCAATAAGTGAAAACCTTGGAATTTCTTCCCATCTCCTGGGTTGACGAAACCAACAAAGTACTAGAAGCCTTCCAAAACATCAATAACATTAGCTCTCCTGATATCAAAAATACTAACCAACTCAATGAACAAGAAAAAATCCTAGAACTATGTGAGAAAATCAATAATTGTAACAGAGATGCCAGATCAATTGTCAGCCTCTTCCTTAAAATCAAAAGCGAATTACCAGACACTCCAAGAATCTCTTTTAAAGGCATATTCTCCAAAATTAAATATAGAGATCATGACTTCTTTAGAACATTCGCAAAAGATGAACTAATCAAGAACCAACATTAGAAAAAATATGAAAAGCTTGAGAAACAGTTTCACATCAACTACTGTCAGGCCAACAATTTGGAATATATCATACAAATCAACAGAAACAAGATCAAAAAAATTATTAACAAAGTACTCTTTGTTGCTTATCTCAGATCAACTGACCTTGCACTCCTTAAATATTGGCAAGTAGCCCAGTGACTAGAATACAGATTTAATTTCTTTTTTGACCCCTCTCTCCAAAAAATTGACTATCAGGAACTCTATGAAATATGCAAAGAGTACATCCAAAGAGACCTACCAGTATTACCAGATGACTCCAAGGACATTCCAATCTCAATCAAAATCAGAATCTCCAAGAGCATTTCAATTATCTCAAGAAATGATACAAGCAAGGTTGCAAGCAGCCTTAGGACTTTTTACAACTTTGACACCCTACCTACTTCATACTTCGTTAAAAGACCTGACTTACCTGACAAACCTGAAGACCTCTCATCAGAATTTGCCAATTGGTTTCCCTTGATAGAGAGATATGAACTTGCAGACCTCAAATTCTGTATTGACAAACTTAGAGAACACTACTATATCCCTAACAAATTATCAGAGTCTTATTTCGACCTTTCTCCACCAAAATTACATCTCCCCCCTTCATATAAAGATCTGCCATCCAATCTTGTCAAATACTTTCCAGTTGTCAATACCATAGAAGAATTCAAGAAAGGAGTTTAGCTCTTAAGAAAAAATAATTATACAGTCAAACGTCTCTCCTTAGATTATATCAAAGTAAAGTGGCCACTTCCTCCTTCACACTGGTACAGTGAAAATAACTCTATTCTTCTTCCAGCTATTACACAAGAGAAGGCAGACAACCTTATCAAAGACCTAAAGAATAAATTCCATGTAAAACTTCCCCTAGGCCCAGAATGGATCAAGGACAACCTCAGCCAATCAAATAAGCCCAAGATACCAGATGACATCACAGTAATCAAAACAGAACTTGACATCACTAAAGAACAACTGAATAGAGACTCCCCAGAATTCAAACAAACAATTACAAAAATTAAAAATAAATACTTTGAAGAGATCCCTAGAGACTGGATCACACTCTTCCTATCTGACTTGCCAAACATTATAGAAGCTAACAAAGTTTTGAAAGATAACAACATTAACTTGTCCCTTCTACTTACTAATGATTAACACCTAAACAACAATATCAAAACTCTTGGCAACTACTTCCATTTTGAAAAACTTCCACCTGAATATATAACTGAATCTGAGTCATCCGAACTGGTACTGACTCTCCTTTCTAACTTAATCTAATGACAGATACAACCCAGACCAACTCTCAATACTCCCTAAACAACATACACACTTTCCTTAAAAACCTTATCAATATTACCACCCTTAACATCAGAGACCTTACACAAAGAGGAAAGCTCAATGAACTTACCAGAGCAATAAAAAGCGAAAGAAGCATCTTATGTGCCACAGAAACAAAAGCCTCAATATTCAATCCTTTACCAAAAACATCGAACAGCAATACAATTATCTCAAGTTATCCAAGCATTTCAACAACCAATGATGCATGCATCATTACAACCAGAGCAATAGCCACACATATATTCAAAATCTTTTTAACAAATGAGTACTGGTGTGCAGTACATTCCAAGTTTAAGCCCAAAGTCGATATTATAATAGTATCCTGTTATCTACTACATGAGAGAACAGCAAGAAAGATAGCAGTATCATTACTAAGAAGCTTTATTCAACAGTATCACAAGAAACACATCATAATCACAGAAGATTTCAACTCCTATTCTAAATCAGCCCCCTCAATAAATGCATATTTCTCCTCTTTCAAAAGAAATATATACAAGTACCTTATCAACTTCATGGATGTCGCAAAGGCCACAAACAAAGAGCATTCTTATACACACATAACATCCACCAGTGCTTCAAGAATCGATCAAATCTGGATTACTAGAAATCTTGCTAGCAAAATTCTCTGTTACAAGGTCTCAGAACAACAGACTATACCAACAGACCATAAACAAATAGACGTAGTACTAGACTGGTTCAAATACAAGCCAAGCAGAATATCCTTCTTAACAAAAACCTACCAGTTTCATAAAGCGAGCAAAGAACAGATACAAGTAATGCAAGAAGAAGTAGAAATACACTGTACTGCTATGACCAATTTATCCTGGGAATCATTAAATACAATTATCAAAAATGCCATGGATAACAACATATCAAGAAGAAGCCAAACAATTGTAACAAAGAAGTTGAATCCATTAAAACACTATGAGAATGCGATCAAATCTCTTAAAAAAGCTATCAATTCGGTAATGGTAAACAAAAAGCCCAACAAACTTCAACTGGTTGCAGCCAGCGCTTACAAAGTCTTATCTAACAAATCACCATCTCTCGTCTCCCTCAAGAAAACCTTCAAAATCCTTTTAAAAGAAAAAGTCACCAAGGTTAATGAAATCATCCTAGATGAAATTCAAAAGAATGTTCAAGAAAACTATATCAGATTCTGGTCCAAGCCCAAAAATGCACTTAAGAAGGCTCTTGGAAACCTCAAGCCAGCACCAGATCTCTCAATTCTCTCTGATGAAAGCCAACTCCAATATGACCCAGACAAACTTGTAGAAATCATCACTAACCACTTTAAAACTACCCTAGCAACAAGTCAATTTGCCTTAAATGACAAATGGCAACAAGAGTACCTGCCTAAAAAAGACCTCTCAGATAAAGCATTTGAAAGTATCCACAAAGAAATCACAACAGAAGAGATCAACCAAGTACTTATAGAACTTTCTAACCAGAAAGCTCCAGGACTAACACATATTCCATATGAAGCTTGGATTAATATTAGACCAACTGCAAACAAAAACTCAAAAACCTCTTCAACAAAGCATTATCGAATAATCAAATTCCAAAGTTTTGAAAACAATCTGCAATCACTCTATTACTCAAAAAGATTATCTGATCACATGAACTGGCTGACACATGCCCCATTTCCCTTCTAGAAACAAGTAGAAAGATATTCACAAAGATACTAAATAATAGGCTATCGACTATTATTTCAAAGCACAACATTCTATCAGGATACAATTTTGCCAAGTTGAAAAACCAAAGCACAATGGAACCAATTTCAATTGCTCTCTCAGAAATTGAAACAGCAAACAACTTTAATAAAGAAATTTGGATAGCATTATTTGATATATCCAAAGCATTTGACTCAGTAAACCTTTCCAGTTTGGAATTAGCAATAAAAAGAATAAAAATTCCAAATCAAACTATCCAGTTAATTCTCGACCTACTTAGAAAAAGAAAACTCAAAATCATCACATACTACAAACTTACAGATCCACTCGAAGTTAACAAGAGAATTGACCAAAAAGAAACCCTTGCATCACTGTTATGGACCATCTTCTATGATCCAATGGTTTGCGCAGTCATTAAAAACCCTACCAACAGATCAACTATCCTAGCATATATGGATAACATTACAATTATTAGTAAAAACATGCGTACCTTACAAAGTGCCACAAATACCTTTTGCTCCTTCCTAACTCTGAACTCAATCAAATATAACAAAAGTAGAAACAACCAAAGGAACCAAGCTCTTATAGTTGAAAACACACCAGTTTTATTCAAACCATACAATGAGTCTATTAGATATCTTGGAATCTATTTATCTGGAAAATCCTTATCTATCGCAACAAAAAACTATCTTAAAGAGAAAGTTTCAAACTTTTCTAAAGCAATTGCTAATCAAAAAGGATGGAACAGTCTAATCACAAGACAAGCCTCCCATTGAATAATATCAGTACAAATTGAGTATGCCACCCAGGTATCAATTTTCAATTATAATGACACAAAAGCTCTCTAGGCAAAACTCAATATGGCCATCAAAAGTAAACTTGATGTGGAAAAAACAATCTCGAATAAAGTTCTGCATTCACAAGCTGGCTTAGATATTATAAAACTTCAGAATAAAATCCACATAATAGCAGTCAAACTCTTAATCACAAAACTTGCCAATAGAAAAACTCGCAACTCCTTCACTGAAGAAATCAGATCCTTGCAAGCATCACATGCCATTTGAACATGCCCTATTTGCAATCCATACTATTTCAAGGACTGTTGGCTGACATTTACTGTACAAATAGCAAAAAAATACTAAATCAATATCTGCCCCTACCCATACCCATTCGAGAATCCTGACTATAACTATTCAATAGGGTTAGTAGCAAGAATTATCAAAGCAAATACTTTCTCTTTATATTATACGAACATCAGAATCATTAAAGATGTTCACATATACAATAGCCACAACAAATTGTCATGGAATGAATTATATACACTTCTCGCATTCCAATAAAAATAATTTCATTAATAGGGGGAATATTATGATAAAATATACAAAACAGGCAAGAATTTCGTATGATATTGCTTCGGATATGAAAAAAGTCGAAGTGCCGACATTTGGGACCAATACCAAACTGGTTCAAGAACATTCCACCAACAAATCACGGGATCCTAGGCAGCTTACTTCCAGTACCTAATCAAAAACCTTGCTTCCGAGCCTTTCTCAACAATGGAGTGGTTGATTTAATCAAGGTCAGGATAAATGCAAGTTGGCAGCAGACAGTTAAAGGACAACACCATCAAATTCTATCCAATAAAAGAATCATACAGTGCACATGTAATCTCCAACCATGCATCATAGAAAAGAGTATTACAGATACCAAATCAACATGAACAACAACACGTAATAACAATCCACTTCTCTTAAACAATGTCAATAAACTCTTGTTCCAACTCTTTTCAACACCACCTCGCCTACCAGCCATTCTTATAACAAACAGTCCTCTTAACTGCTCATCACCTCCTATAACAATCATTATCTTCTTTCTTAAAGAAAAAATTATCATTCAAAAACCTAGCGCAAATATACTCTACAACCTAAATACCAATCCTTGGTCATGTTTTTGACCCATTCTACTAAAAAATATATAGGAAATCCCTATCAACTCTATAATTCAATGTCAACTTCAAATCAAACCAAACCTAAACTTACCTGAATACACTAACCGCCAGGTCAAAATTCTATACAGTAGATATATCAGACTTATCAATATTGAAATCAAAAATATAAACATAACATTGGAGTGGATTATCAAAAAGGAACTTAAAAGCCAACCTTCGCTTAACATCCAAAGTGGCACGACAGTCCCACAAATATTCCCAGAAACATATGAAACTCACCATTAATTAACAATAACTATGCTACTAGCATTATACAGTGGATCAAGTTCGTTAATTTCTACACCAACCTCTTTGACATATTATTGAACCAATCAGCAGCTATGAGCCCTCCTAGATGACAGCACTAGAACTGATCTGCAAAGTCAACAAAAAACTTAAAAAATAACTAATTGAAATATAGAAGTCTTACAGCTTTCAGAACCAAATTGATAGCTAATCAACTTCTCACAAGAGCCAAACTTTATATAAGGTATCCTGACATATATGATAGTGACCTCTGCCCATGGTGCGAAGCATTTCCAGAAGATCAACCACATATCTTCTTATGTGTTTATGCTTTATCTACTATCAGAAAAAAGAAAGACAAACTTACAGACCTAATAAACAAGAATACTGCTCAAACACCTGGCAATGATAAATCACTTCTATCAGCCATCATAACAATAACAATACCTGACATAGTAAATCTTATACTCGGAAATCTTTAACCTCCTCTGAATAAAATACTAAATAATAAGGCTGCAATCTCAAACAAAGCACTCAAAATTCTATATAAAGTATGAAAGGAATGTTTAGCAACAGCTATCACATCATCAACATCAAGAATAAAATGAAAAAAAACTACAGTCACAAAAAATAACCACAATATCAAAAACGATAGTTCTACATTTCATAAAATACTTAATACTTTAATATCAAATAATAACTTAACAGATAAAAATATATTTATACTCACAATTGTATTATCATTTTGAATAGGCATTAGCCATTCAACACTGCTAATATAGATTCACCTACTTGATGCAAGTCAAGTGTTAACAGAAAAAGTTGCAATAGGCTAGGATTAAATTACATTTTTTGTAAAGGTCTTTAATATAATGGCTATAAACTCTTGTTTAATAAAAGTCTCGTATTTAATGCTTATTTGTGATTTAAAAAAAAAAAAAAAACAATATGCATTTAGACAGGTGCCACTGTATTTAACAAGATAATATAATTTATCAAAGCAATATAATTTGTCAAAGTAATATAATTTGGCAAAGTCAAAAAATATAAATTATTTATTTTATTGTTAAAATATTAAATAAGGTTTAAAAAAAAGTATACTATTTACAGTATAGTGCAAAAAATTTTGAAATATTATTTATATAATATAAATGGATATAACTTTTTCAAAAAAAAAGCAATTTATGTGAAATTTTAAATATGTAAACAATATATTTCAAACAATATATATAGGTACTATAAATTATTTGATCATTTTACTTTTGTTACAAACTTATTTTTACAATGTTACCTTTTTAAAAAAATACTCAATGATAAGTTATATTATATTTGTGAAATAATAAAATTACTTCTACATATGAAATATATTTCAAAACTAGTATAAATATGTCAACTATTTATTACAATCTCAAAAAATTGAATTCAAAAGACAATAATTCAAGAAAATCTGATAGTGGTCATTTTAAAAAAATTATAGCACATGAATCAAAAGCAATTAATTAATATTTATATCATAATTTAAGACTTTTCTCAAGAACTTTAATAATTAAATTACCAAATATTAATACTAAAATATTACATTCAACAATTTTAAGACATTTGGCTAATATAGATTACAAAAATAATTTACCTTTAGAAACATTTATGCTTACTACTGCTTATAAAGAAACTTATATTATTTGGATAAAAAAACATCTTGATAATAACTGAAAAAAAATATTATTTTCTGATAAAACAACATTTCTACTATTTAAAAATACAATTACTCAATAGTATAAAGGTGTAAGATCAATTAAAAAAATACCTAAAGATCATACTAAAATTTTTATATAGGAAGGATTTAATATAAAAGGAAAAACTTCTCTTTTTTTTTTAAAGAAATTATAAATACAAAATTTTATATCAAAATTTTGTAAAATTATAAACAAGAAATTAATAGACTACTTGAAAACAATTGACATTTTTAACAAGATAATAATCCCAAGTATATAAGTAAAATTGCTAAAGCATTCTTAAATAAAAATTTTTCTAAAATTATTGATTGGCCTTCTAATAGTTCAGATTTAAATTCTATTAAAAACCTTTGGACTATTACTAAAAGAAATGTAAAAATGAAAAAAAAACTCTCTCCTGATCATGTCCATTTTGTTAGAAATTTTCCTTTTATAATAATTTTAAGCAAGAAAAAATGTTTTACTCTTTTTATTACAAGTAAGCCCTAGTTCAAGAACTCAAGAATCTTCAAGACAACTGGTACAGTGGGATGGAACCTCTGGTTAAAGTCTATTCAAGTTTAAAAGTCTTGCTTATCCTTCAGTTGCATGAGAAAAGGCCCGTGACAGTTCTTTTGCATTCCTCTTTATTTTTATTCTATCATAAAAATCATCCAAAATACACACTCAAATAGAGTTGGTAGATCTATTGTTTGTTTCAAGTTAATCCTTATACACAATATTCTTGTAGCAATATTTGCTGCATCACTTTCATCCTCCAAAATTTTCTCATTCAAAAAACTAAAATCAGTTTACCCCTCCAGATAATCAGCACTCTTCATTCATCCAATCAAATTTTGTCTAATAATTAAAACAAAAACCAAACAAGCTCAAACTGGTTTTGTACTATAACAACAAATAACAAATAACTCACCACTAATAATCATAACAACAAACAACATCATATGTACTCTAGGATTTATAGCATGCGGAATAACAGAGAGTTGGGACCATGAGCCCACCAGGGAATTATTTTGTTCAATGTATGGATCTTATAATACATTTGATTTAGTTTTAGTTATAATCAATTTTATTTTTCTTTTCAATTTTTTACATCCAAAAAATCAAAAGAATTTGTAAAATTTCTTGAAATAGTAGGTATAGCTACTATTCAGTCTTATCTAATACATTAATCAATTTAATAAAAATATACAATAACAACTATAGTAACTTAATAGTATTTAGAATTAAACTACTTTTAGAAATCCTTTCAACTTGTCAAATACTTTATCAATATTATTTAGACCAATACCCAGATGTATAGTGTTCAATATATAAGTTTTGTACTGAGAACATATAATATAGTTTCAAGTACCCGAAGCCTTAGAATAGGCCAGCCAAATTATAAACAATATTAATCAAATTCTTTATTTAAACAACAATCCCAGACCAATCTTTTATATATAGTAAGTAATAGAACTGTCATATTATATGATTAACAAAATTTTCTTCATAGCAGATACTATCAGTTATATTAAAATATTAATAGAATTCTTAGTTCAATTGTATAACTTAATTTGAAAACCACATTGTAATACTGCCAACATATCATTTTTTATTGATATTAAGTGAAACTCAAGCAAACTATTAAGTACTGCTAATTTAATTAAGTCAAAAAAAAAACTACATTGCCTTTTCCTGTACATAACTTTTTTTAAAAAAAATTTTTTTTTATAGTAATTTTTCTTCAAAATTAAAGAAACAAATATTTTTTTTGCCTTTCAATATTCAAAAGTCCTTTATACCTTCTCTTTCTTCACTACAAGAACTCCAAAAAAATTAAAGAAGTATACTGGTACATCGGGATGGGATCTTTAGCCAGGGAAAAGCAAGTTTGAAGGTCTTGTTTTTTCTTTGGATTGCATGAGAAAAGACCTGTGACAGTTATTTCTTTACAAATCTTCTTTGAAGTTCTTCCCTATTATTCTTTTTTTCAATATACAAATCTTTTTAAATGATTAATTTTCTTGCTTGGAGGACTTCTTTTTAATCAAAAAATCAAACTTCATATTGAAATTGTTTATATTATTAACTTAGGACATCAACAATGTATTTAATACTTATTTTTTACTATTGCTCAACATATTCTGCTACGCTACTAAAAATCAAAAATTTTTACTCAAAAAAATTTTTATCCAAAAACTGTAATCAGTTTACTCCTGTCAATTGATTTACATTTCAAATTTAACCAATCAAATACTATCAAATCTCAAAGCAATTCCATATAACCAAAACACTATATAATGATTGATGTAAACAAATCTTATCTTGGCAATATCAATCAAAACAAGATCACATCACTACCAATCAATATATTAACAAAAATATTAACAATCACAACAACACCACATGATTTAAATAATGTATTAACAATACTATTATTTATTTTGAACAGTAGCCTGGCCATTTCTGGAAGTAGCATTTTACTTTAGTTGAATGGATCAATCAGTATGGCATGTCTAATCCAAAGCATTCTTTGTATAATAACCAGTTTTTTTTTTAATTTTTTTTTAATCATCACCAAATATCTAAACACAAACAATCATATCATCATCACTATAAACAATAACTCAAGAAAAAAACTATCAAGAAGATGTGTTATCAATATTGTTACATACTATAAGCTATAGCCTGGCTATTTTGAAAAGTGCAATGATACTTCAGGAGAGTAGAACCACCAGAACAATATTAGGCTTCATTTGTATTATAATTAGTTTTTTTGTCATTTTTCTTTCGTCTAGCATTTTCTTTTTTTACTTTTATATTTTCTTAAATTTTATTTCATATAATTCTAAGTAGGTATTTATAGCTAGGACTCCAAAAAGTATTGAACTGATATTAAACTGGTATTAAAATAGTATCAATCTATAGTAAATTTAATATATGAGTTGTAACTTATGCATATGTTTTTATAGTAAATTTAAATATCAAAGTGATATTAAAGTGATATCATTAAGAATCTTATTCATAGCTGTTTGACACTATTTTAGATGTATATTGATTTTAATATTTATTTTCCATGTCACTTAGATAGTTTCTGTAGACAAGTTAGCATTAGACTTATTAGCTTGGTAAGTTATATAAGAGATGTTATTACTTTTTCTATATATAAATTTTAACCAATTTTACGATTAATAAAGTGATGATGTTTACCTACTTAAAAAAAAAAAAAGAATAGAAAGCTGTATAATATAACTAATTTAAAAAAAAATTTATTACAGAATAGAAAAATATTGAATTTAATAAAATTTGAAAATTTTTATTATTTTTTATATACTGTATGTATAAAAAAGAAAAAATAGTATTAAAAAAAAAAAAAACAACAATAAAATATTTTTTATTATATTTAGCTTATTATATAACACTTTCACTTACCTTGTACCACATCCTAAATGCCTCTTTTGATCCTACATGATTGGTAATCATAACATAATAACGACAGACCTATCAATTATACCTCCAATATTATGCTTAAAGATTATGGAATATATTGATAAAATTTTTTTAAAAGTAAAATAAAGTATTCAATTCAATAATTTTTAGTCACATAAAAATTGCCTTAATGCTGTGCCACCTATCTGTACTTATTTGTATTGTTTTAATTTTAATTTTCCTTTTTATCTTTATTCTTTTTTATAATTCTTATTAAAAAGGACGACAGAATGTTTCTTTTTAGTTGTACTGGTTCAATATAATTTAGTAAACACGTGACAACGTATTATGGATTTTTTGCTATAATCATTTGCACAGGTCATTATGATAAAATAAACCGATTTTTTTTTTAACTGGGACCGTATATCTGGTTCCATGTTAAATTTACACGATTAATTAAAGGTAATATTTTAATGAACCTTTTAAATCAAGACAAAGAGCATGACTCCTTGACGACGGAGCGTTCCAACAAACAAAGGTTTGTGCAAATTCGATCATAATTTTTGACGTTGCCGCCGTTGTGAACAATTTTATTTTTTATAGCATAATTTTCAATGGCATAATTAGGTTTTTATCATACTTTTAAAATGTCAAAAGACATTCGTTCCATTAAAATAAAGTAAAAAAAAATTCTATGATGTACAGTATGTGGATTTTAAAGTATTTTCGACTAAAGAAATACTAGACAGAATTTTCGGAGTTTATAAAACATCATGTCTTATACCCTCTTATGGGCGACAAATCTGTGATTTTTGCTGTATGTACGGTAGTAGTTGATTTCGCCTTCGAATTCTCTCATTAACTTGTCAAATTCTTGATCGTTTATGTTCATTATCTCTTTTATGGGCTTTCGGACTCCTTCAAAGAACTGGAAAAATGTTTGAGCGGATAGTTCACCTGGAAAATTTGAAAGGTGATGATGGTTAAAGTCGTGAATGATGACGGAGCATGATTGTATTATTTAAAAAATTGATTGACTTACCTATCTTATCTCCCCATGAACCGTAGGGGATATTTTTTTGCTCGTGCCGAATGCTCTCATATTTCCCGGTGGATCTTATGAAGTCACCGATTTTTCTTGACATTAACGGATCAATGTTTCTCGCGTAAAGTTCCTTTTGAACTGGTTTAATTCGGAAAAATTAGTCAACGACAAACGACCCAAGTAAAAAGAAAAGGGAATGAACGAATAAAGAATACCTACCAGCATTGCACAGCTTCTCCAATGATGGCGACATATTATACCAGATAAATTCGCTATCATAGCATTCCAAATACCCGCCCGGTTTCAATAACCTCGTCAATTCTTTTATCACTACATTTTCCCATTCCTCTTGCGTAAAATACATCACCAAAAATCGAGCGTGTATATAGTCAAAGGAGGCATCCTCAAATGGTAATCCGTCCATTATGTTTGCCACGAGAAATTGGGTGTTTCGGGGGACTTGAGTTGGAAATATTGGGACAAAATCAACTCCGACAAATGTTGACGACGGAAAGCTGGACGCAAGATCAAAGCAAAAGGTCGCCGGACCACATCCAAAATCAAGCACTCTGAAATTTCCGTGCCTTAACTTTTCATCGATGGGGGCCGAAAAGTTACCATCCCAGATGGTTCTCAGGATGTGATGCTGCGTTTGCATTCTATCAATTTGCGTTTCGTCAATGGTCATCATGTAAGGATTGTCGAAATTATATTCCTCTTTGTAACTGCTCATGATGTTCGTACTATAAGGGGCGTCGGCCGCCGAAATGGAGTTCCTCTTGCCTCTCTTTAACTTTGAACCATTGTGTCCCATTGTTAGAATTGAAAAAAAAAACAAAAAAAAAATTAAGAGGATCAAAGAATGTAGTGGTGTGGTGAGGTGGGGTAGGGGTAGATCTATTTCTATTTTTTTTTAATTTTTATTTTATTGTGTATATAAAAAAATTCTATACTTCTATATAAACTATATACTGTTTGTATATTTTTGAGAAAAAAAATACATATTTTTTTAAAGTCCGCCGGAGGATTATTTATACATTTTCTTCGAGTCGGCCGCAATAAGTAAAGAGTACTTTTTTGATGTAATAATGTCTTGTTGAAACCTGCAGGGTTAATTACCTGATTACGTTAAAATAAGCAAATCCCTTTATTGCCATTAATACAAATCCTGTTAAACCAGGAAAATCCTTTATTATTGTTGACAAATTCTGTTTCGATTCTCGGAAAATTTTTTCCAAGCAACTCTCTGTGACACCGGGTATTTCGAATTGAACATGTGTGGCATGTCATTTCTCGACCCTAATTTCATAAGGCGTGCGATCAAGCAACACCGCACGTATAGGAGGGAACACTCGAAAAGGGAATAATAATCTAGCCTGTTACATCAAGGTAAATTATGAAAAATTTGCCGGAAATTGTTTGTTGTTCTAATAGATATTCTTTGGTCTCTTAATTGCATCTGACGAAACAAAGAATCAAATCCAATGTTTTCCAAGATGTATGCGTATATAATGAATACCTAAATATAGGACATCTTCCTTATCTCCTGGTGTGACATGCTTATCATTTTTTTTTATTCATGTGCGTACACGTACGCGTATGTGTTGTGCCCAAACGAACAAAGCGATGATTATTGATGATTGTAATTCGGCTAGTTTCGATTGGTTCTCGATGCTTACGGAATTATCGAATTAAACAATGACCCATATCTTTCGGACCTCATTGTTCCTGACTAAACATGGCACGATTTTTGCCACATGCACATATATGTATTAGTTTGTTATTTATAGCAATGACATCACGTTTGCAGATTTTTTTTTTTTTTTGTGACATGTGATAAAACAAATCCCGGGGATTCGAATTTCTCGGAGAGTACACGATTGATTCAACGAACGCACGCACGCACACATGTTCATAGTGATGATTCACCATCGCGTAAGCTCTGTATGATCTAAAACTTGGAACATGCAAGGAATATGATGTACATATTCCATTTCACAAATCGTACGTGCGCACTCGGGAAATAATAACAATCACGCGCTAATTTGCTATATTCTGCATAAGATCACCTTCTAGAACAAGTAAGCACCTTTGGGTCGAGGAAATTTAAAACCTCGACTGACCATTAGACAATGTAAATATCCATATCTATATACAGTATACACAGTATAGATATAGATATATATATATAATTCATTTATTGACGACATAAAAATCTCATTCATGTATTACGTCGATGTTTACACAGTGGTATGTATGCGCCTCGGCACCAACGAAATTTCTTCTGTGACGGAAGGAAAGTGGGTAATATGAAGGTGAGAAACAAAATCCTAAAATTTATTCACAGGACGCCGTCGACTAAGCTGTTTCAGAGCCTGTACCTCCTTACTCTCGAAACAGCATCCGATAATGGGAAGTTAGGTTGATGCCTGTTTCTGTTCGATAGGTAATTAATATATCATAGGAGACGCCAGAATGTGGTCATGCATTCTGAAACCAATTAGATCTCTACGAGGTGAAGCTGGTTCACGGTCATCACCACCATCACCACCACCGCCACATCCTCTCCTCTCCTTCCTTTGTTTTTGCAGCAACGTTACACCACCTGTGAGAACAGACATTCATGCCTTTTGACGTAATAAGCATAGCATGCAGACTTACTCGACGGGAATTACCAGTCAGCCTTTGATTAACGATAGTTGTTCCCGTGGGCATGAAGGCCGAGATAAACTGCGTCGTCAACTAACGTAAGCATTAGATCTGATAAGATCTGATAAGATTAGAAATCTGATTTGTGAAGGTCACATCCTTGAGGCCATTTTACCGTGGTTGCCACCCTCGGACGACTTGAACCATTCATGATCGCGCGAGAACTGAAACTCTCTCTGCGAGATCTAGGTAAGACAAGATTCAAATAAAGTCCTTTCTTTTCATGAGAAAAAACTCACCAAAACTATCACATGTTGGTATCATATCATTTCATATATACAGTATATGATGTACGGTACATGTATTTGAGGTGGTGTAGCATCTTGTTTTGTTGAAGCCACGGTTACTTTCTAAATTTGGTTAGCCAGATGACTTTTGGGTTGGTCCTTCTACGTTTATCCTGCACAATTTCTAAATAAGTCATCGCACACAATAGGATAAAAATAAGAAAAAAATGCGAAATCTACGATTTAATTTAGCAGGGTCCGTTAAAAGTAGATGCACGTACCGAAATTGATATCAAGGGAAATATTTTCGGGAAGACCATTAAGAAACATTGCAATTATTTTAACAATAGACGCGTTAACCGGTTCACACGCATTTAATGTATCCGGAAAATCTCTACTCTAAATGAATTTATTAGAGTACTTTTCAAGAATTACGGGCGTTGTCTCGTAGAGAATAACAAACTCTGGGACATCGTGTGTACGACACGGGTTCCAAAATAAAAATTTCAGGGTTATTGTACGTGAAAGCACTTACCGATACGATTTTTATCCGACGTACGCCTACATTCGAACTTGCCTGCGTTATTTCTGCGTAAATACGTGAGTGTTTGGAGTGAATTGACCAAAAACTCCGAGCGTTGACGGTCATTACAAATCCAGCAATGACGTAAGGATTACTCGAATGATTCGCTATTCACCAAACGATAGGCAGACCACCTCTCACGCCACCATCGCCTTCCCTCGCACCACCGCCACCACCGCTTCCTCCAAATGTTAAAGAACGGTAAGTTTGATATCTTCTCGATCGTTTTTGATGAGAATAATGACGAAATATCGCAAACAAATCACAGACCATATGAAATTGCCCTATCTGGTCATAATTTAAAATGTTTCACAAATCGTCTATTTTGGTGACTCCTCAAGACGAAGCGTGCATGAGCAATACAACAGTTGCACAGATACCACAAAAATCGTGTATCGGCCCCTTGTTCTTACATGGTTGTGTGCTCGCTGAGAGAGGATGAGATGCAATTTCATACTTACACGTCATCAATCTCATTACAAAAGCACCTTGACTTCCGAAGAAGCATGCATGACGGACAGTATGCAAATTAACTTCATTCATTTTTTCTTTTTTGGTTAAAATAGGTTTGACTTTCTTTTTGTTCCTTCTTTTTATCATTAACTTTATTATTTATTTATTTTTTTTTGTTTTTGTTTTCGATATTTCTGCGCCGAGTCTTAATTCGAAATGTGGCACAGATACGTGCATTCCGGTGCCTTCGAGTCGCAATTGATGATTTAGATAACACAGTAAATAAATAAAAAGCAATGACCATCTAAAAAATTTTTCATCTTTCCTTTTATATTAAACCAGATCCCCCCATTTTCATCATTAAAAAAGGTTCCCTTGTGTAGTCTGGGTCTATACTAAAGCATGTATGCACTTTTTTTGTGTTATAATTATGTAAAGTGTTGTTTAGATGCGATGAATAACGAATGGAATTTGTCAATAATCAGCAAAGTTGTCTGATTTATACTGGTGTGATTTTATAAACGGATAACGGACCACCAAATATATATGTGTGTATGTATATATATATACCAACTGACGCCGAAAAAGTTCGCGTCTATATTTTTTTTTCCACTTTCCAAATTCCATTATTCACTCTTCATTCTTTTGTCAATATGAAGCGAACCTTCGGTGAGCAAATTAATAATTTATGAATTTCGAATTGAATATGGATAACGTACTGTATATTAATATTAAAAACAATGACGACAAAAAAAAAAAAAAAAAATGACCTTAGCAGACTTCGCTGGTACCACTTCGTTTCCCCCACACATGAATTTCACTAATGTGGAATTCATGAATTCTCTAACGTGAATTTTGTGAATTTATCTAATGTGAGATTTTATGAACTTTCCTATAACGTGAGATTTTGTTATGAATTTCTCCAAAGTGAAAACACAATGACTCTATCTTTTGTCGGTTATCATCTATCATTGAAAAAGATCAGAATGACAAAAGCTTTTGACTTTTTTTTTTACATTTGACCTAATTATTTCTACTTTTCATATTGCTTCAGGTCGAGAATGTAAACATAATTACGCGAAATGATGGTATGTGTCGAATTCGGTTCAACCAATGCTTCGATTATTAAATGAGCTCATATTTTATTATCTTTTTCCTTCTTCATTGTAGTCATTTGATGATGCATTCTCTTTTCAAAGTGGATTTAAAGATTCGATCACACGCAAAAAACATGGAGTCCAACCTTTTCATTCCTTTTTTCATGCCGTGTTTATTGTTTACCTTTTTTTTTTGCATTTCTCTTAATAAAAAAAGAAAAAAAAAAAAAAATCCCTTAATAATTATTTAAATTTTCGGAATAATCAAAAAGCTTAGTTTTTTTTTTTCGAATCTCGTTTTTTTTCTTTTTACCTCGAATATCTTTACGCATTTCGGCTTTATTTTTCGACTAATTCTTCCTCGCCTTTTCTTTTTCGGATATTTTTTCGCTTATCGTTTTTTTTTTTTTTAAGTTTCCCATAACCGAATTTCGTCAACTGGTTATGGGTCTGTTTGTAAGACGTATTATTTTATTATGTATATCACACACCTTTCGCATCACACGCGTAGAATACATCTACTAAATAAAATGGGGTCAATTGAAAAAGAAAAAAGAATGAAATTCGCGACATTCGGATCTCAGTTTCGCATGGTTTATTACACGTAAAACCGTTGGTGACATATGATATGCGCCTTTCATCAGTAGGACATCCTTACCTTGAACTTGGAGGATTTGATGTTCAATTCTTATTCCCATTCTCGACTTTCAATCAAAAAGACATCAGTGACGATTATCTACATTCATGTGAAGAATCAAACTGTACGGGAACTTTAGGATGAACAACCCAGGTATAAAAAAAAACATCAGCATGCTTAATTGGTTGTTTCATTGTGTAAATCAGAAAAATGAGACGAAGAAAATGTCCGATAAGATTGTATGATCTCTTCTGTATGATCGGTGGAACCTTTGCGAAAATGGTATATCCGGATTACCAGTGAAAAAAAGAAGAAAAAAAATTGGAAAAAAGTTCATATCGAGATTGAATAGCGTCTAACTTATTGAATAACCACGTTTCTTATTAAAGAAGTCTTGGATGAGGAAAAACTAACTTTGTACAACTAACCGTTACTGATAAAATGATTGATAAATACGGCGCGAATCGCTAGTTCAAATCAGGTAAACGTATATAAAAGATCGTCAAGTAAACACAGGATCGTAAATTAATCACCTTTTTGATGTTATGAAGTTCACCCTCGTCAATGTATGCTATATTGGCCCGACACTAACTTTGGGATTTTTGATTAATAGATAAATAGATGGTCGTCATTGTTCAAAAATACATTATCTTCAAAAATAATCATTGTCACTATTTTTCATTGCAAAATTGTCAAGATCTTTTGTGTGAACTCGGGATCAATAACCTCCGGACTTAGCATCAACCACATAGAGTCTGTCTATCTAGATTCGTACACATGTTACGAACTCCAGAATCACATGAAATCTTACATGTAATAAAACTCTTTGTTGATTACTGTCACGATCAAGGTTATGATTAGTTGGTATACATAAAAACTTTTGTAATTCTAAAAATAAACTCTTTTCACCAATGATGTTACATTACATTATATTCTTTTGTTTATGTTTTACGAATTCTCGATAACATACACTGTATAATATCATCATCAACATAAAAAAAATTGAAAACTTTGTTTTTATTTGATGCAATAGGAATTTTGTTTGATTTGATTGATAGTGATTGACTTTATCTATTGAATAATACATTGTTCATATAAATCCATATGTTAAATAATTGTTAAATAATAATAATAATTTTTTTTATTTGATTATAATATTAGAAAAAAAATTGTTTATCATTATCAATTCATAATAATCATATATATCCAAATGAAATAATATTTGATTTTTTTTTTTTGTATATATATAACATATTTTTTTTATTATATACATGTATATATTTTTTGTTATATTTTTTATATAATAAAAAACGGCAATAAATAAAGTTTATTACTTGTAACAAACAATTATCTCATTGTTATTAATATGAATTTTCAAATTATAATTAATAATATAATAAATTTTAAATTTTAAAAATAAATAAAATGGTTTGTACAATAATACTAAATAAATACTATTATTATTTATTAATTAATAATTATAATTACAAGTAAACCAACTAAATATAAATAAATGCTATTACTATTATCAAGTTAATAATAATAATTATAAGTAAACTTGTTTTTTTATATTGCAAAAAAACTATTTTTTAACATTTTATTTAACTTCAATTGTTATTTATTAGATTGTAAACACAAATATAATTTTAATTTTTTTTTATATCTTGTATATACTATATATATGTAATATCAAGAATATTAAATTTTTTTTTATAAAAAAAATATTAATTTTTCTTTTCAAAAATAAAAATTATTTTTATTAAAATTACTTTAATGTTTATATATATATATATATACAGTATGGAACACTTGCTTTTGAAAAAATTTAATTAATTATAATTTAATAAAAATTTTATTAATATAATATAAAAATTTAATCATATATTTTTTAAATAT
>CAJVPV010000047.1:0-32957 GCA_910591835.1 Acaulospora morrowiae
GACGGACTGTTCTATATAATCTCTAATTCCTTCTAAAAACTACCACTCGGATACGGATCAAACGGATTTTGATCACAATATGATAGTATGATTTTATATTTGAAAAAATATCATATAAATATAAATATTTATATATTCTATTAATTGAATTATATAATATAATAAATATAAAAACAAGTTATAATATTGTTCATATATAGAATTTAAAAACTCTTTCCTGTTTTTCTCAATTTTTTGAAAAACTTCCTTTTAAAAAATTTTAACAAGACAAGAAAAAAAAAACTTGTCAAGTTAATTTTTCTTTAAAGAAATTTTTTCCCTTCTTTTACCATTATCAAAAATAAAAACTTTTTTCTAGAGAAGACTTTTAATTGTATCCTCTTACTGAAATCTAAGAAATTTAGATAAAGTAGTCTTAGGTGTTATGTACAAAAGGTCAAATTCTAGGCTTATTAAATGAAAAACTAGTTTTTCTTCTTCAAGATAAAAAGTTATCTCTGTCAAACTGATACAATAAATTCAATATACTTTAAGTTTTACTATATATGAATCAACTTTAAGAGTTTGGTTGAAAAGACTCAAATTGCATAAAGATGGAACTCTGGATTGGATTTATTAAGACTTGGGAATCTTGATAATAAAGGTTGTATAGAGAAAGACCTTTGGTTTGACTTTTTTTTTACTTATATATATGGATGTAGAAAAATCGAAATCAGTTTATCGCTTTCAAAAGATCAACAAATTTTTTTCCATTAATCATATCTCACAAAAATTACATTATCCATTACCAACATTACAACAATAACAACAATAACAATAACAATAACAATAATAACAACAATAATAATAACAATAACAATAACAACAATAATAACAACAATAATAATTTGTCACATGTTAATAATTATTTATAATTCTAAAGAGATTAACAATGAGAACACTAATGTATGGTACTTTCATGACTTTTGAATAGAACATCATATATGTAGGAGTTGCATTCTACTTGACATTCTTGCCTCTAGATTTGACAACTTAAGTCAACTGAATCCTTTGGAATATCTACTAGGAGATTTTGGAGTCACACTCCACTTGGCCATATGGTTCCTAGATTTGATAGTTTGTGCTAATTAAAGATTACAGTTTCAGAGTATTTATTAGGAAGTACATATTCATATTTAAATCCTCTTTGAATCCATAGCTGTGTGAGCTGAAGTTGTAATATGAAAAGTTAATTATTAATTATTAATATGTATTAAATTAAATTGTTTTTTTTTTCTTCTATTAATATTTCTGAGTAGAGACCTTAATTACTCAGTACTATCTTAGATATGTAATGGTTTTAATATTTGTTTTCCTTACTACTTAGATAATAATAAATAGTAGGTGAGCTAGCATTAAACTCACTAATTATTTAATCATGTGAAAGATGTTATTATTTTCTTTTTATAACAATTTTTAATTATACAATTTAATAAAGCAACATTGTTTTTCTACTTAAAAAAAAAAATATGTATTTAGTTAATAAATTTATTTTTTAATAAAATTTTTTATTTTTTTTTTAAGAATTTCATAGTATTATACAATATAATAAAAATTTAAAAAAACTTTAAATAGGTATATAACTTTTTTCTTAAAATTTTTTTTTTTTTGGTAATTATCTTTCAAAATTAAAGAAACAAATATTTTTTTCACCTTTCAACTTTCCAAAGTTCTTTACATACTATATTCTTTACCTTCATTACAAGAACATCAAGAAAATTAAAGAAGTACACTAATATATTGGGATGGGATCTTTGGCTAAAGAAAAGCAAGTTTAGGGCTTTTGCTTTTTCTTTGAATTGCATGAGGAAAAGCTCATGACAGTTACTTCTTTATAAATCTTCTTTGGAGTTCTTTCTATTCTCATTTCTTACAAATATATATTTCTTATTAAATAATCATATTTTTTTCTTGAAAATCTTTTTTGCAAACAAAAAAACCAAATCACACATTAAAAATATTTATGTTGTTAATTTGAAGAACTAGTAATATATTTATTGTTTACTTTTTATTATCTTTTAACATAATTTGTTACACTATAAAAATCATAAAACTTTTTTTCAACAAAAAAACTACAATCAATTTATTTTTATCAATTGATTAACATTTCAAAATCAACTAATCAAATACTATCAATTATTCAAACAAAACTGTACTATAAAAATATTACATATTAATTAATATAAAAAAAATCTTTTTTGGAAATAACTATCAAAACAAAATTACATTACCAACAAATAAGCCAATTATATTATTAACAAACAAATCAATCACTAATTATATTAACAAATCAACAATACAATTATTACAACAAATCAACTATCAAAGAAATATATCATCAATACTACTGTATACTTTGAACAGTAGCCTGGCCATTTATGATAAATATATATATACCATACTTTAATTGAATGAAACTACTAATATGACTAAAGATGGGTCCCTAAACCATGTGATGCTAAATGTTACCTGGTTTATATTATATGTAGATCAATTTAGGTTATAAAAATTTAATAATCGAAACAGATGACAAATAGTCATCACTTGTTTAGAGACTTATCTTTAAATATAACATGCTTATTTGAAGCATCCTTAACTTTATAATTGATTTTTTTACATTTATTTCTTTGCTTAATATTTTATTTCTTTTTTACTTCTTATAATCTTTTTATACATAAATTTGAGTAGATATTAATAGCTGCTCGGCATTATCTTTGACAATGTATTGGTTTTAATATTTCTTTTTTTTTGCAACTTAAATAGTTTATCATAGGCAAGCTAGTATTAAACTCATTAATCAACTAATTATATGAAAGATATTATTACTTTCTTCATGTATAAATTTTTCAATTTTACAATTATAATAAAGTGAAAATGTTTATTTACTTAAAAAAATAAAATAAAAACTTTAAATATTACAAAATAATAAAACTTTAAAAATATTTAAAATAATTTTAAAAATTTACAAAAAATTAAATTGATTTATTCTTATTAAGTATTTAATAAAAAGTGTGCAAAACAAAATTTTACTCTAATTTATTTAAGACAAAAAATCTCTGAAATATAAAAATTTGAAATTTTTAAATAATTAATAATTTTACAAATATTTTAAATTTAATAATTTTGAATATTTAAAAAACTCTATAAGATTTTCATTCTAAATAACTTATAGTAAAATTTTGTTCTGTATATTTTTTATTAAGTACTTTAAAAAAATAAATTAACACTATTTTTTATAAAATATTTGAAGTCAATTAAACAATTTTATTTTATATTTATTTTAAAGATTTTTGAATTATTATACTATTAAATTTTTCAAAGTTTTTTAAAAATCTTCAAAATATTTCTGATGAAGATATTTTTTATGTTATAAAGTTTATTATATTAAAAAAATTATACAGTAAGTTTTTATAAAAATTAAATTAAGTCTTATCTTATATAATTTTTTTTACTTTGATTTGTTTTTAACTTATAATTATCAAAAAAATTAGAAATTCTATTTTCATACTACTTAACTAGATTTGATTAGAATTTGGATATTTGAATATTCTGTATATAAAAAAACTAAATCATTAACTATTATATTCAATTAATTATCAAAAAGATATATTATTAATATTTTTATTTATCTTAAGTTATAGCTTAATTATTTCAAAAAGTATTATTATATTTTAAAAAAGTAAAATTATTAGAGTGGCATATCTATTAGGTATTTTTTATATTATAATTAATTTTTTTATCATTTTCTTTATGTTTAATATACATATATTTTTTTTATCATTTTTTTAAATCTCATTATATATAATCCTAAATAGATATTTATAGCTGCTTAATATTATTTTTAATATTTATTTTTTTTTATTATTTAGATAGTTTTCTGTAGACAAGCTAACATTTAACTTATTAATCAATTTGATTATAAAAAAGATAACATTTTTTTTATATAAAAAAATTTTAAAACTTTTATAATATAATAAAATAATAAAATAAAATTTTTTAAACTCTTTCCCACTCTCTCTTCTATGCTTGAAAATTTCCTTTTAAGAAAATTTTTAAGTTGTTTACTTTTTTTCCTTTTGCTTTTTCCTTTCTCTTCTTCTTTACTTCCCCTTTCCCATATGTTTTATTTCCTCTTTCCTATTTTCACCTCTCTTTTCTTTATATTTTTTTTTTATATACTTCACATCTTTCTTTTCTCTTTTTTCTTCTCTGTTAAAGTGAGATTTTTCCTTTTTCCTAAAGATTTTCTTTCTAAATCTTTTTTTCTTTTATAAATCTATTCTCCATAATATCAATCCCCTGGCCAGTCAACTCCTTTTTCTCAAGATCATATTCAGAAGTGATAACTTCTCTTAAAACATGGGTTTTAGAATTTTTTTCTTTTCCATGGCCTTACAGAAAAAGGACAAACGGTTTACTCCCTTCAAAAAATCAACATGGTTATCATTATCAAATCTGATTTTGTTTACTTGTTAATGGTTAAACTAGATATATCTAAGAAATTGGTATACAATTATTGTTATCCAAAAGTATTCAAATAGTTGCGTCTTACTATACATGTTGCTAAAATTCGTAGATCCTTGACACAATTAATGCAATTATTTGATGCAATTAATTGAATCACTATTAAAACATATAAATAATTGAGTCATGACATAATTATTTTTGAGGTTTTTGGGAATTAAGTTAACAGCAAAATAATTTATACCATATATATACGTTTTACTATATCCAGAAAGATATGGTAACCAATGCCAATACAGCTAACAATAAGCTAAATTAGTTTGCAAGTATCATGCTGGTGATTGGAGAAATCTAATAGAATAATATGTAAAGATCAGGAATTCTAGTTACCCTCATAACACGAGCTGGTTACAATAACGAAAGTTTCTTGCTTACCTCTCTGACAATATAGGCTCATTATATAAGGTTAGGTAACAACATTTATAAGAAACTTTAACTCTATAACGTCTGACAACTTTTCTCAACAACTATTACTATATGTTCAAACACTCTTCTCTTACCTTCCCTTGTCTTATACTTGGGTTGAATTCTATTCAAATACAATACTTAAGTGATATGGCTATATATGCAAAGCTTCTTATAAAGAATAGCTGTCCTTTTTCTTATTTGCTGCAGGTGTAGGCAACTGCCACAGGCCTGGTCAACCTGTAATCTGCTGCAATTTTAGAAGGATAGAAAAGGTCAAATACTAGATGGTCGGATGAAAGGCTAATTTTTACTAGATATTCGAACCAAAGTAGTAACCATTTAACTAATTGAGTAAATTATTTAGATTAAGTATAAAGTGGAATACATTCGGCTTGCTGTACATTAAGCTACATTTGGAAAGCAAGCTTGTCAATCCTAATTATGATTTGGAGGTCAACCTGTATATAGTAGCTACAGCACTTTCATGTGATTAAGTATTCACTTTTCTCTAGATATCTAAATGCTATTCAAAAAATAATATAGGTTTTGAACTTCTTTTTTCTATATTCTTGAGTGGTGCTAAGGAGCACAGAGGATGGACTGCGTTCATAGAACCTAATATTTAACTTTTTCTAACAAAGAGAGATGTATATTATACTATAAATATATTATAAATCTTATATTGCAAGTCTAAAATTATAATAATAAAATAAAATATAATAGTTTTTTGCTTCTTCAAAATATATATATATATAATAAAATAATAATCTTTTACAATATATATCTATTATTATACAAATTAAATTAAGAAATAATGTTTACCTACAAATATATATATATATATATATATATAATAAAGTAATAATGTTTATTTACTTAAATATATATATATATTTGTCAAATTATTTAATTTTTATTAAATAATTGATAAGTAGTATTATATTAAATAAATTAGTTTCAACTAGTATAATTTAATAAAAAAAACTTAAATTAAATTTTAATAAAAATTAAACAACTAATTAATAATTAAATATACAAATATTTTTTTTCAAAAGATTACTATAGAATGATCATATTATATTGGTTTCCAGATTATTAATATAAATAAGATTATCAACTCTTGTTTATATCTTTTCTTATTATTACCACTTAAAAAAGTTAACTTTTTTTTTTTTCAAAACAAGTTGTTAATAAAATCATTGATTTTATTCCATACTGTATTTGAAATCATGTGTTCTCGACAGTATTATTTATATATCATAATTTAATTAATTTAATATCCACTGTACATATAATGATTTCTATATACAGTAAAATATGATCGACCAACATCATTAATTACTTCATATTGCAAATTCTATTTTAGGAATTGATTATAAACTGGATTTTTTGTTTCGTCTATAGCAAGATATCCTAGATTATTTTTGAAATTTTCAAATGCCTCTGAATCTTGAGGTGGTACTTGAATTCCAACCAACACCTTTCCCATATCTGGTAATTCAAATATAGTTAGTGTCTTTGAGATCTACCATCACGTTAATTGTCGTTAGTGAAACATACCGGAGCCGTGATTGCGGTAATGAAATAATGAAATATTCCAATTTGATCTTAATCCCAAAAGAAACTTTTGCAGTGCTCCGGGCCGTTCCGGGAATTCTAAAATGGACATGGTATTACCATCACGTATCAATTTGTATGAAACTTGTCGGAAAACTTACCGAAGCGATAAAGTCGTTCATTCTCGACATTACTTCTTCCACCAACCAGGTACCGAGCATGACTCTTGGCCATTTCATTATCGCTTATATCTTGACCGTGCATACCGTCTTTTTCCAACTTATCCAGGATTTGTGGAAGTTCTTCTTCGCGATTTTGAACACCGAAAGACATGTAGATCCATGCTTGTTTTGAATCCGAATATCTAAATTAAAGGATAGGCATAAAATAAAAATATAGGGTCTATGCTAATAATAAATTTCATTATTTCTCACCTATACGAAAACTCGGTTATTGGACGCGGGTGGATGTGATTGTATAGTTGAATGAAACTAAGAAGTAACGTTATGTTGAGTTTTAGAAACATTCGAAGCGAAAAAAGGGCTAATAATATATTCACCTTCCAGGACGTTCAGGTATGATCACAGAAATCAAGGCTTCACGTCGTTCACCCAATTCAGCACGTTCAGCGACAAATCTTAGACGTTCAAAGTTCATATTTGCTCCGGAGGTAACGGCTACAAAACAACCACCTGTAATTTTATTTTCCGCGACGTATTTGTTAATTCCTGCCACTGAAAGTGCACCAGCTGGTTCGACTATTGATCGAGTGTCTATTCAAGAAAAAAAAAGAAGAGTGCAACAGTATTGTTAATATGGTTAGTATATCTTATTAGAAAAAAAAAAACGCATATGCCGGAAATCAATTTCACACCTTCAAAAATTTCTTTAATAGCAGCACATATTTCGTCATTGGACACGTTAATCATTTCGTCAACAACTTCGCTACACACCCTAAAAGTTTCCTCGCCCACAATTCTAACGGCAGCACCATCCGCAAATAATCCGACCTCATCAAGGGTTACACGCTTTTTTGCTTTCAACGAAAGTGTCATGGCGTTAGCGTCATAGGTTTCTACTCCAATAATTTTGATCTTTGGACATAAGCTTTTTACATAACTTCCGATACCAGCAATAAGACCACCACCGCCAACACAAACAAAGATAGCATCTATCTTCTCCATATTGTATTGACGAAGGATCTCCATCGCGATAGTTCCTTGGCCGGCTATAACATAAGGATCATCGTAAGGAGGAATATTTGTAAATTTTTCTTGCTCTATTAAACGAGCACATTCTCCCTTTGCCTCATCGAAATCAGAACCATAAAGAACAACTTTAGCGCCAAGTCGCTTAACATTTTGCCATTTAATTGTCGGTGTTGCACTGGCATCTCCAAATCAATAATGCAAGGATGTAATATAGAATGGTGCACAACGTGAAGCATATTAGATAATTTTAACGGAAATCATCAGACAAAATGTTTTAAAGCTTTCCATACAGTGGCATCACGATAGTTGCTGGAAGATTAAGGTGTTTAGCAGACATAGCAACTCCCTGGGCATGATTCCCTTGGATAATGAATGAATAGGGAGAATTGTTATAAATTATTTGTTAAATGTATTCGATTCCAATGAAAGTTTTCGTACAATAGACTATCAATTGAGTTTCTATTCTGATTAATGTAGAAATTTTTATTCTACTATTTGCTCATTCTTAAATGCATTCTCTGCAACTATGTACAAATGCATGTACACAATATCTGGTTAAAATAAAAACATACCAGCAGAACATGCTATAACACCCTGCTTTCTTTCTTCTTCTGTCAAATGAGCAATCTTATTATAAGCACCCCTAATCTTAAATGAAAAGACATCTTGCAAATCTTCTCTTTTTAATAAGATTTTATTATTCGTTTTTATCGAAAGATTTGTGGCATGTTGCAAAGGTGATTCTTTAACAATTTCATAAACTCTAGAAGTAAGAATTAGGCGCAGGTAATCAGGAGTGGAAGTTGCTGAGTTGTCTAGGGAAATCATGATTAAGATAGCAAAACTCCTTTTTAATTTCCATTCACCAATTATATATGAACTTTGAAACGTTGATTATTGATTAGATGCATCTACATCGAATATCAATCAGAGAGCGTGGCACGTGATATTTTAACCGAAAAAAATAACGTAAGAGTCATTGAATATTTAACACCAATACTGAGAGTTAGCACTTGATAACATAAAGGGAATATTTCCAAACTTTATGTGGACATTTATAAATATTAAAAATTTTTTTTTCATTTGCAATTAAAAAACGCTCTTCGGAAATAATCATGAAAATATCCATTAGGCGTAATAAGAGGGGGAGATTAACATATCGGATAGATGTGATAATTGATCTTCTGTGAATTGTTTCATATCTTCATGCCACGTATCTTGATGCGTTCTCTTAAAATCAGTAAACGTCTTCTTTACAGTTGTCTAAAAATTGAAAATGATAAATGGGTTGAGAAACAAAAGACATGTAGGAATTGAGTAAAGTAGCCGAACATACCTGAATTGGTGCAGGATCTGATATACAATCTGCCAATTTTAATAAAACTTCTGGCATCCATTTAGGAACTTCGTATGGAAAAGCATCAACCAGGCATGACAAACCAAGAACTCCTGCATGCCGTGTAAGAACAGCCTCCTGAAAACCTTGGGGCAATGCCGGTCGGGGTCCCTGTCCTTTTCGTTTTCTCGCTGGAATCTTAACCTCCAACAACTTGTAAAATTGTTCCTAAGTAATAAGAAAAGGGTGATCGATCATGAGCGACTGTTGTTATGGTGATCAGATTCTTAAATGAAGATCTTACTTTTAAAGTATCTATAGCGTCCCTTTGCGAACATCGTATTAAACCTGATAATGTAATTGCCGCCAATTGACGTACCTATAAGGATAATTCTATTATTACTTAAATGTTAACAAAGAGACATTTACTTGATTCAATCCATTTACCTCGATTTGAGTGTCTTTTAACATTCCAGAGACAACGTCCATTACTTTAATCATTTCTTCTTTACTTAACATAAACAAATGTTTAAAGAAGAAGACTTGTAACACCGGAAGTGCTTTTACTCGTATACGCCAGCTGGATGTTTCAATCAGTATTTCGACAAATTTGTCGATCATCAATGACACCATGTCAGGAGGATATGGGAAGGAAGCGATGATATTTAAGACATGAGCTGCCACGGATTGAAGGTCTTGATCGTCATTTACGTCTTGCATCAAAAATATCGAAGGTAGTAGTGGAATGATCAAAGGATAGGTTCCAGATGCTTGCCAAACCGTGAGAGCATCATAAATCCAAGAGAGAACTATATTTTTGAGAATGATAATTAGTAACCTCAGTAAAAGGTAAGAATAAACCTACTAATTACCTGTCTTGCTAGCATTTCCGTATTCGGAGGATCCAGCCGCAGCTGGCTTTTTTTCGGCTCGCCATGTTTCTAATGATTGCACTAATTCTTCTACTTTTTGTTGTAAATTGGTATGCAGAGTGACAGGAATGAGACCCACACCGTCTCCAATTCTAATATTATTTTCAATAATTTCATCAATGTTATTAACCGAAGGGTGCCATTGCACCTGCAATAATAAATTGATATTGGCTGCCAACACATCGCGCACTTGCTTGTACGAATGGCGGACGTTTTCAAAATAATGATCGAGCAATGGTTGAGATCTTGGTATTATGCGCCATGAAAAAGAACTAATAAGGGCGCGAACAAAATATAGTTTCTTTGATTCTGCGAAGGAAGTACGTGAGATGGGATCTAGAGCTGAGCCATAAACAAGTTCGACAAGAGGAAGGACACGTCGAGGGTCTCGATTACGCTAAATAAAGATAAGATAGACTTAAAGAAAGCCTACATTAGAAGAAACGAAAACATTAATAATAATAAGAGATAAATCCTCACTAAACTGTAGCCCAGAAATCTTTCCCAATATATGAGAGAATCTGATGTAATCGAGTTAAACGTTTTATCTAATACCGGAATTAACCAACTCCACATTGATTGCAAATTTTCTATACGCCAGTGTTTGCTTCCTCTTATGAGACCCCCCAAAATTTCGGACGCTGCACGTTGCTGATTTTTTTCCGTCGATTCGCACAATCTTTGCATCTCCGGTTTGACAATATCTAGAAACCTGTCTTCGTACATCTGAAAGATACTTTTAAAAAGATGCGCATTTATGATAGAGAAATTATCTTCTCTATCCCTTGAAGACTCTTGTGACAAATAATCTAATAAAGAAGACCAGAATTTCGGTGATTCAAAGCTTTCCAGAAATTTATGGTAAGCGGGTTGAGATGCGAGTTCAATATCAGGTATTATAGTAGCCGAAGTACGTGGTGTATAAACTGTTATTTTGTCAGGCCAAACGTACCAACCAATATAGACTTTGTCTAGGAAGTATCTACAAAGAAAAATTCAATGAGACAAACTTAAGTAAAAATGGCAAAGGGCATTTAGCTGAAACACACATATTCTTTTCATTGCTCTCGTTGATTGGAGTCAGACTTGAAAGTAAATATTCATTTGTATATCCTTCCGGCAAAGGCTTTGGAACAACAATGGTTGTTTTTAACGGATTAATTGTTTCACTTGTTGCAGTGAACTCGAGGTCGCCCTTGTTAAAGGTTCTTTGCTTGATATGAAATAATACTCTCGTTGTTGTTGATATTGCAATTCTTCTCAAAGCCGGATGTTCAGAAATCAAACTTTTAACAGCAAATTCCGCTAATTGTGATGTTGGAGGAGCTTCTGGTCGTATCAAAAAATCCAAGAAATTGGCCGCCATAGAAGCAAATCGCCAATGAAGACTGTCTGATTTTACCAGTTCCAGGAGATCTTCAACCTTAGAAAAATTGAAAATTAGTTTCATTAAACAAAGTATCATAAACTTATTTTGGCTACTCACAAGCTCGAAATAACTTTTTTTCTGCAACTGCATTCTCTGTTCTGTTTTTTCTTTGATTCTCTTAAGCCTTCCTTCGTCGAATGATAATGAAAGAGTTTCCATCAACCGGCAAATTGCATCGTTCAATCCGTCAGTAAAAATTGTTTTAAATGCGGTATTGTTGTAATTCAGTAGGTAATCGTAAAAAACTTTGCGAATCATTTCTTGCACTGAATGCTAAAAGCGATTGGACCAAATAATTAGCGAGTCGATCCATAAATGCTTTGTACTAACTTAAAATAGGAATACCTTGTCATCGTGTTGGGCTTGGCATATTCGCGTGATAAATTTAGGTACAAATCTCCAATCCCTCAAACACGTATACATATAAGTTCTTGATCCCAATAAATACAGTGCACCTTTCATCCTCTTTGAATTTAATTCCTCTAATAATAAAATCAATGATCTCAGAATCGTATTTCACTCTTTCATATCAAACGTTACAAGGTCATACCGTTATATTTTAGAGCCTCTAACAATACAGGAATGATAAGAGGCTTTGCGCCAATGAAGCATCGGGATGCAGTTGTGAGGTAAGACTGTGATATCCTGTTGAATATCAATTAGCTGCGACACTTATATTTTCACATGTGATGATTAAGAGAAAATCCTTACTTTCTTATGTCTCGATAAGAGCTCAACGATAACTCTACCAAATCTAAAAGTAGATCATCATGTAATTTTGTTCTCGCCCTACCATAGGCATTTAATTTCAAACGACACAAATGTTGCTGATAAGCTCGTTTGACTGAAAGAAAAGGAAAAGGTTAAAAAAGTGACTTAACCTTCCTAATCTAAAGTTTCACATATTCATTATTTACCCAATAAATAACGAGGGTACTTTTTATCGTGATGTGGAGCTTTCAGCATTCCTTTGGCATACTGATAACCACGCTTGCTCGCCTCATACTTGGCCTTTTCCACACCGCGATCTGTAAGATAAATCTTAATAGCCTGACATAATTGTTTATGAAAAATACAATCGAAATTAGTGCAAGTTGATTTAATAAAATGTATAAAACAATAAAGTGAAATTCAATATAATAATAACCACGAACTTTGAGAAGAATTTTCAAACTTTCCACATTGTCCTCTCTAGAACCTCGAAAGTATGTGGCCAGTTTATGCAAAAAAACCCCCAAGTCTTTTCGCAATTGCCTGGCGATTTCCCTGCGTGGATCTTTTGGATCGGTAAAACAATACCCCGCATATATACTTTTTGTCGGACGAACGGCTTCGGTTTCTTCATCCCTATAATTTCAATCCGTTAAATTTGTTCTCTAATATTCTTAAAATTGAAGTTATCTTAAAATTTACTTGTAGTCAGAAGTTTCAACGTCACCGTCATCTTCTACCAATGTGTTCATTCCGCTAAGACAATTCCGAATAATGCTCAATAAGCGACAAAATTCATGGGACACGTTTGACACCTTTCTATTCTCATCAACTCCGTGATCCATTAAGTCCTCTAGTTTTTGCATAGTCGGTCGCAAAAAAGTGTCCAAAATCTCCATCGCAAAGTCTAGCTCGGGATCAGATGGAATATGCCAATCGATGTTAATATTTTCTGGATCCCCTGGTTGAACCCAATATTTGTGATGGTTTTGTTGGAAGTCTAAACATAACATAATTCCAAATATTTTAATATTTGGATAAAGATTCGACTCACGCAATTGTTATTCTAATTTTACCATCAGAGTTCCAACGTCCAGGATCAACATTTCGACATTCCAATGGATATATTTGAGTTAAAGCAACCAACATCATTCTCAAAAATTTTCCCGCCCACATGTATCCTTTCCTGGAACGGCATCTCTCCACCATCTCTTTGGCGAGATCCAGCAGATCTTCTTTATAGTTGAGTAGATCAGCACCACTAGACATCGCAACATGGTACAAAATACATTGATACCAGTGAAGTGTGGTATCGGATTGTATGTGATGTGTGGAGGATGTTGGCGTAGATGAAGCACCATGCTTAAGTTCATCTAGAATATTTGAACGACAGAGAGGAATGAATTGATCAAGTGCCTTTTTCCTATTTGGACTTGTTAAAGTAGAACATAAGTACCCTTAAAAAGGAAGATGTGTAAGTGAGCCTTAAGGACATCTATCAAAAGCTAATTATCGAATACGTTTCCTTAAATTTACCCATTGGTTTTATGGAATTTTGAAGTATCGTGGTGGATGCAAAATTGATAACCATTTTTAGCGCCATATCTTGAAGTTTCTCGGACATTTGGGTGCCAACAATTTCACAAGCATGCTGATGAAAGAAGAAAAATATTATACAAAAAATTGGGATAAAAAATAAAAAAATACAACATAATGAATAAGATCAAAACTTACCAACAATACAGTGATTAATCCAGTTTCCATATTGTGTAGGTTCATCTTTCCGCCATCGTTTGCGGGAAGATTTTCAAACTATTAATTATAAGATTGTTTAAGTGAAGGAGGCTTTATATGATTTTGGTGTCCTATCGAGTTGAGGTAAAGATCAAGTTCGATGGAAACAAAGGATACGATAGTAAAAACACGTCTTAAAAATTTTGCAAGCCATTCTTCAAACTCCGCGGTGCTCGCCTTACATAAAGCATCTTCTTCTTCTTCGTCTACTTCCATCTGATCTTCCTCCCTCTCATCAAGGTCCATGCCATCCCAACGGAACCCAGACATACTGGAATTTCCATCGGTCAAGTCTATCAAAGGAACACCCATAATTGCGTGGGTCAAAAAAATTAAAGAAGATATTGTTTTGACCGGGTCATTCATGTCGATACCAGGAATCGTCAAATGTAGAAGTGGCGCTAGATGTTTACCACCAGCAGGGTAATGAGCGCGAGAAAAAAGTGGAATAGCCAGAAGAGAAAGTGCCGAAATTGACGATGTTGTCCTATGAGTCTAAATTGAAATCTTTTTTTTTTCAATTTAAGATGAATCGAGTAAAAACCAAGTGCACTTAATTCTCAAACCTCAGTCAAAGTTTCTAGAGAGGGATAAACACGCTCCAACAGTCCAGGGAATATCAACGAAGGTTCTAACCCTGTTATATAAGTAACTTAAGGCTAAATAATAATTTCCTAGTATTTACAAATTTCGAAGAATTCGTTACATAACCAAGGATACAGGATAAATATTTTAATGCTGCCTGGCTCGATCCAACCGATAATGGATCCTTACCAAACATTGATAAGAATGTGACCCCTCTAAGAATCATAACGAATTGACGTCTAAGTTCGGGCGTTAATTTTCGTGACACGGGGGTTTTACATTTTGGCTTTTGTTCTGCAAACCACGTGATATTCGAAATTCAATTATTTTTTACCCGCACCAGTCATAAACGCAAGACAATAAAAAAAAAGATTGAAAGACTACCATCCGTCCACCTCTTTAAAAATTCCCAGCCAAGAAATTGCAGAAACCTTACAATCGAAAAAGTCCATCTTCCGTAGTTACTTGGATGGTAAAAAGACTCTGTCGCTTGGATCATATTTGCTAGGTATGTGAGGGTTGCTTTTTCATTTGGATTTCCGGACGGAGGAAAGATCGTGTATACGATAAATCTAGCCAACATTTTAAATTTATCCTAAATCCAAAAAACATTACCAAGTTACTCAAGATGAAGGGTGCAACAATAAGCAGACATCACATATGAACCCACCCCTTTTTTTCTTAACAACATAGCGCTACCAGTCTTGTGATCAATTTTTGAAGGCCAACCCATACTTGATCCTCCCCTTCCAGAATTGCTATTGCCATTGCTGGTGCTACCTACTGGTAGGTCCATCATTTTCGCCCCAGTTGCAAACACGATTTTGACTTGAGCAAGTGTGAAAATTCCAATCAGATCAGGATTACTACTTTCCACGCCGACATTATCCTCAGCAACGCGAGCGACAAGATCAATGAATTCGGTTTGATAGATCAATGACCCGGGTGCAATACACCAGAGTGAGAATATCGTGGGCAACCATGCAGATGGAGAGTACTTTGGCAACTCCGACTCTCTGGTAGGAAGAAACCTAACGAGATAGGATTGTACGGTGAAAGCATCTCCAACGGAATTGGCATTGAGGAGAGGGAGTACCTCGGCGAGAATATCTTCGGTTGCTTCAGGAAGAAAGAATCTACATATATTTTAACGCCATAATAACTTAACTACAATTATATATAACTTCTCTCTTCCGGTGTCTAACCGATCCACAATAAATACCTTTGGGCATGTTCAACCAGTCGAACAACCGATCCTATTTGTTTGCTAACAGTTAGGCGACAGAATTAAGGATAGTGCGCGTATAATTAAGAGAATGATCGTTAAACGCAAGTAATAAAGTAATGATCTCGAATATATATAAAGGCACCATTGTGAGGATACGATTCACTGACTAAAGTCTTTTGCCGACTCTTTGGAAAAAAAGTCCTGCAGATGATATCGAATAATGGTTTCCAAGGAAGGGTCAAATCCTCAATTTCAAGTTTTTCCTTTTTCCTTTTTTAGTATGTTGGATAAATGTTGATTAACTTGTAAATATGTAGGTTGAACGAGACTTTAGTAAAAAAAAACATTGGGTCTGAAACTCGTACTTGATTAAACGTACACAAGTATTGGCAAATACTTCTGCGTGTGAGGCATCAATTCCAGGTGTGATAACGAGCTCAAACAGAACTTTTGCCAATTGAGCGCGAGTCTGACGTGTTAAAGGGTGCCTGAGATCTAAATAACTGAAACACGTGGAAAAAAGGGTGTTTTGTGTCCAAATGAATTTTTTATTAACTAAAACACGCATTTATTTTAAGGACCTTCAATTTTTCACGGAAACACTGGTCTCATTACCCGTTAAGTTGTTTCACCCAATGACCACAGCCCGGTCCCCAATCTTGTGCTTTCGCAGCAGAACATAGCTGCGTTACAATTTCATTCAACGTATGCTCAGCTTCGTCACTCAAGACCGAAGCATAAGGAAGACTTTCTGTCAACATTTGGAAAATACTAAATAATGAGAAACTCGAAAATATGAATCATCTTAATTTATATACACTATCTAACATTTCAAAAATGGCCAATGAGATCTTTCGTAATAGTTGTTCGAATTTGCGTAAGCTGGTGTACACGTAATGTTGTTTGAAGTTGCGTGGCTCTTTTACTTAATCCACAAATAATTCCGAAATCCTTGGCATCGACCCAATTTTGGTCAACCAAGTTCTGCAGGATAAAACACGATGAATCTTCATTCGACGAGATCACAAACGGTCGCTATTCTTCGACATATACAAATTTGCAAATACAATACGAGTATAAAACCTACCCTGTGCCTCAAATTGTAAAAGAATAATCCTTTAAATTTAGTTTAATTAAACCATTCGGTTGTATTTACACATACAGTATATTGATTCGCTTTCTTATAGTTGCAGTCCAAACCTTTGGATCTGGAAGCCGGGATTGCCCAATAGTTGTTAAAAAAAAAAAAAAAAAAACCTGTAGTCCACCATGGACAAACTTGTCAATTAACGAATAGTATGAAATACGATTATACCAGAAGTAGACTCGAAAACAAACATAATCTTATTATTTCTATATATTATTATTGGAATATACAAATTAATATTGTAATAAAAGAACCTTTGATTTTTAATGAACATTTTTCACCCCACCTGTTAAAGTATTGCAAATCATTTAAATATTTTCATGTGATTTTAAATAAATCAAATATAGATTCTTATTATTACTACGATTTATTAATACAATATGTTACAAGTTTATTATATTTTTATAAATAGATTAGATATGGGAATTATTTGTAAAGAATATAAAAAAACTAAATTTTTAAATAATCTATTTTTGTTGTTAAAAAATTTTAATTTTTAAATTGCATTAAATTTTTTTTTTTTTTAATAACTTTCAATCAATTTTTTTATTATTATACTATAAATATATATATACAGTATAATATAAATTAAAAAAATCATATTCTTGTATTAAAATAAATAACTTACAAAATACTTATTTTGAAAATATCAAAGAATATATTTTTATAAAGTTTCATATAATTTAAATGAATTGGTTATTAAATAATAAAGAAATATACGATTCTGATTTTTTTTTTTTTTTTTTTTGCATCACATTATATATATGATTTTATATAATTTTTTTGTTAAAATAATTTTATTATTTATTCGATACAAATTAATTTTAATTAATTATTTATT
Source organism: Acaulospora morrowiae (assembly GCA_910591835.1). Classification (NCBI taxonomy): domain Eukaryota; kingdom Fungi; phylum Glomeromycota; class Glomeromycetes; order Diversisporales; family Acaulosporaceae; genus Acaulospora; species Acaulospora morrowiae. Next base: position 17,743 of record CAJVPV010000047.1, read on the forward strand.
TATTTTATATCTATCGATTTATTTATTTTATTATCTTTTTTTTTTTTTGAAAATATCTATTATATAAAATTTATTCTTATTTAAATTAATATTTTTTTATCAAAATTTAAAAACTTTATATATTATTAGCATGCTTATTTTCTGCGATTAGTTCTAGTTAACAAAAACAATATACTGAATGTATACAGTATGTGAAGTTCGTCCGTTCGACAAATTGTAAAAATAATTAATATAATACAACTATTCATATTAAAAATAATATGAATGGCAACTATTTTATTGCGTGTTTCATTAATATTTCTCAAATTAAGCAATTGTAGATTATGAAACTGGATTTTTTGCCTTATGTAACCTAAGGATCTGTTTCAAGGTTCAACAATATGTGAATAGATAATACTCTTCGTGGCTAGACGCGTACATGCAAATATCATTCAAGACTCGATTAGGTTTAAAATTGCAATTAGAATAAAAGTAACACATTTTCTTTTTTTTTTTTTTGTCGTTTTTTATTTTGTGAATATTTTGATTTTTTTCTATTTTTCAATTTTCGCATAAAAAAGAGCAAATCTAAGAGGTTAATTATTTCCAGAAACGAAACATGAAGAAAAAAAAAAAAGAAAAAAATTCAAAAAAGAAAAACGCCGAAATATTCAACGTGAATATGACCGACATTTTTTTTGAAATTTTTGGGGAGAATGACTTGCTGTGTGTGTGTGTGAAACAAATAAGCACTAAACTATAAAAAAAAAAAAAAAAAAAAAAAAAGTATCGACTTCTACGCTCACCTTTGTGCTCAATATTAATTGTGTAAAGCGTCAAGGGGAATGATAAAAAATAATAATAATAAAGGAATTATGGAAAAAAATTTGTACAAGTTTGCAAAAAGAAAAAAAAAAAAAAAAAAAAAGATATATTACACAATCCAATTCGTCAATCGCTTAGGCAAAAATGAACGAATCGAAAGAAAAGGTAATGGTGTTGTAGGAAAGAAAAAAAAAAAAACGGAATCCAATAAAGTTTATATATATGAAATATATATATAACGTATTTTGGTTGTAATACTAAGCTAGTTCAGTCAAGTGTTCATTATAATTGAATATCCGCAAACATGAGACATGAAATTTTTACCGATGCACAATAATGCAAAGCAAATTTACCAATTGCTCTCATATTTTCCCTCAACGCAAAAAGTTTTAAGAAAGAGGAAAAAAAAAAGAACGATCTGAATTCGCCGAACCCTTCCATCAAAGCAAATGCGAAAATGAAGATACCGAACGTTCAAGGCTTTCTGAATTCCGTCAGTACGGGATAGATAGCCTCAAATGCCTGATAAATTTCCTCACGCACCTAAACGGGAAGTGAAAAATATCAGTATCCACTGATATCACAGATAGTCAATGATATCCATCAATCATCAGGATCCGTCATTTAAATCGACGGAAACTTACTTTGGCACCAGTAAGGACGATCTTCCCAGACACGAAGATTAGTAATACAATCTTCGGCTTTACCATCCTGTAAATTAACCCCGGGAACAGTTCGGGTTCGTACTAAAAAAACCGCAATCATTGCACGAGAAGCAAAGGAGGTGAGATCAGAAAATACGTGACGAAACATTAAGAAGGGTCAACGGATACTCACACTGCTGAAGTGTCCGTGAGAGTAAGCCAGGCCTTCCAAGCGTATTGGAAATTTCACATCACAAGAACCCACAATGTTTTGGATTTTGAAATCCGTAAACTTTGCGTTAAATCCAAGTTTCTGGATGATGCGAGCGTACTTTCTACTTGCAAGTTTTGAGTCGTCTTCTGATTTAGCACCAGTAACCACCATCTTTCCCGAAGCAAAGATGAGTGCAGTCGTTTTTGGCTCACGTATCCTCATGATAACAGCAGCGAAACGCTAATAACATTGTATTATTATATAACTTTGTTTAGCAACTTTTTTTCATAAAGATTTACCACAGTTGTCTATGCTACCAACGCATAGCAATGCGGTAGTACCTTTGGATTGTATTCTGCATTTCTAGCATGAAGGGCAATGGTCTTTAGGTCGAGTTTACAACCAAGGTTGACCGTAGCAACAATATTTCTATAGAAGAGGAGGTCACGTGTAAATGTTCCACAGAAAGGAGCAAAAAGAACAATATAAATAGGATTTGCATCCTGTAACTGAGAAAAATTACAATCTTTCTCACTTACTGCAATATTGGTAAGATCCCGGCTACGCTTTGTGGTTGAGCCTGTGAGCCTTCGCCGTTAGTCTGTTCATCAACCATCATGCTGGTGTTATTGTAGATTGTACCAAGGGGTGTCGTTGGTACCGCAACGGCATGATTGAAGGCGACGGGCATACCAAACTCGGTGTTGGGAAGAATAACTTGTTGACTCATTATGAAGAAATATAAAATGATTTGTACGTGGAGGCCTAAGAAGAAGACTTTTTTTTATTTGATCTTGAACAGAAAAGGTTGGATGAATTTTCTGGACGCAGGGGGAAAATAAGGAGCAATCAGGTTCGACAAAGTTTCACACTAATTCTCACTAAAGAGTTTAGTACTTGTTTCGGATCTCGTTAAATAACTGCTGAAACTGTACGAGATGTAAAGGTATTTATTTAAAACGGAAAAAAAAAAACTGGTCCTATTTATGGATTTATGTTTGTTGTGATGTTGACGTCAATCCTCGCCTTGACTATTATGATTTCACGTGATACGATGTTGATTATAATTATTGGACAGAAGTGTAATGATTGATTATTATTTTTTTTCTTTGAAAAAAAAAAAATATATTATTATATATATATATATATAATTATTCTTTATGATGAAAAAATTTGAAGCGAGGCCGTAAGTCGGAAATGTGGAGGAAGTGGGGCTTGAGGGATATTTATACGATTTTTGAGGGCACAACATTAATTCTAACCACGGGATTCATACAAGATTGAATTTTTTTATTGAACTCGCGATCGTATTCCTAAATAGTAAATTGATTGGTTCGACAAACCTAACACAGCCATGCGAAATTGTCGAGTGATGGATGACAAACAAGTCATACAACAAGCAAAAAAATTTTTTATTATTATACATACGCTAATTTTTTTTTTTTTTTTTTTTTTTTTTTTTTATATATATACAATACAATACAATACAATACAATAATACACTTTGTAAGAAGTTTTGTGTTGGCGCACATTATATACTATTTTATATGTGTCATTTTGTAAAATGAAGTGCATGAATCAATAAAAGATTAGTGTTTGTGCAAACTGATACAATTACGAAAAAAGAAAATATTTTCTACTTTCAAACTTCTTTTTTTTGGATTGATTTGTTGTTATTGTACATCAACCCAATTTAACACCAAAAGGACAGATCAGACCAGATGGTCATTCTATTATTTACATGAATGACGGATGCTCCCTGATAACAAATTAATAACAAATTTCGGCCTTTGTTGGGGGGGCTGGTCTGTAATATACGTGTGATATTTTTTTAAACTTGACGCCTTTTTTTTTTTTTTATTAGGCAAGTTTTGGGCTGAGAAATAGGGAAAACAAAAGGAAAGGCAACCTTTTGAAACTTTGACGGAAAAAGGGTTAAAAACGCCGGCGCAGAATAAACCGAGCACACAGAAAAAAATGTCTCTCACTATGTAACCTCATCTCAAGAATATGAGGGAGACATCTCTAGACGACGAATACATTACACTCGTAACATGTCAATAACCTTACTGAACATTACTGCGGAGTAAAGAAACTCTCATCTTGAGGCTTTGCTCGTAAGCGGGAAACCTCTTCTCAATTATCTTTCCGGCATAACCTTGTTATTAAACAGAGAAGTGGTCCTTGGAAGAGTTGGAAAGGAGAAAGAAAAGAAGAAATACATTTAATAATTTCGAACGAGTATTATTATACTAGAACAAAGCTCGACACATTTTGAAAAAAAAAGCAACACAGAATAATAACAAGGAGTGGAAAAAGCAAATCATTATAAAGTTACCTTTATTATTTGATTTTATAATCTACTGCATGCAATCAACCTGTTTACACGTACGTAAGAGTTTCATCGTCATGTGGTTATGACAAAATATTACCATTTTATATTCTCGGAGTGTCCCGGCAAAGGTACTCCGATTCAATAATGTCACTCGGGGTCATGATTGGCCTATGCGATTACAAATTTTCCTTCATTGTTGCACAGAAAGATTCCTTCTTCTTATCTTTTTCACTTTTCATTGCTCCTTCATTGCCGGAATAGATGGTTGGTTGTTTAATGAGGATCTGGGAACTTTGGCGTGCTTTATTGCTTTGATATTTGAAATGATTAATCAAAATATGGGAATATGTGGGATCATCATGTTTCCTTATATGAAGTCCGTCGCCTAGATTACATGCTGTGGTACTATTTGTTCATCGTTTAACCAACCAGATGATTCCGCCACGTTGCAAAAAAAAAAAAAAGATTTATTATACATATGCACGACTCTTTTTACCTAAAGCGTGATGTTTTACGAATGTTTTGAAATAAATGATCGTGGCTGCTTTCTGTTTATGTTCGGTGACCGTTAAATGTTGTGAGCGAGATATTCATCCGACTCTTCCCGACCATAGATCAAAAGTTGCAGAGATTACACCATCTGTGACCAACAAAAAGCATGCACACAAGAGAATCAAGTAAACGTCAAAGAGAAAAGTATAGAAGGGAAATTTTTTATTACAACAATAAGTTAGTGAGATTCTTGCGCTGAATTATGGAACTACTTGTAAAATGTTCAAATGGGGAGGGGGGAAATTAGAAAGGTGCGCGGTTCTAACAATGTCATTTAAAAATATCATAGATTATGCCGTGATTATTAATTTAATTGGGCAAATTAATTAGGTATATGTGCTCCTTGATCATGTGACTTTACCGACCTTATTCATAAACACTATGAATCTTGGCGAACATAATTTCCTTTGGGTGAAAAAATGTGAAATTTTAGTAATCGATCAGGTGAAATAAATAAATAAATAAATGAAAGTTATTAATTACCAGGAAATTCACCAACAACACCATCCACCTTGCCCACCCACCAATCAATAGGTCCGTTTCCTTTCTCGATTACTTCTATCCGATCGCCTTTCTTAAAACTTAAATCACTTTCTTCTTTTCCTTCAAAGTCATACAATGCAGTAACAAATAGGGATTTTGTGGTTTGTTCTTTAGTTGTTAAAACAGTATTAGGAATAACAGTATTGGACGGCGCCTGTGGGTTTGACCGAGCTTCAGTTGGTTTCACACTCATCTCATCATTCTGCCCTTTTTTTCTTTTAATGAAGATTACGATAGAAATAAGTAGTATCACGAAAAATAAGACCGCAGCGACGACGATTCCAGCAATTACTCCGCTAGTAAAATGATTGGTAGAGCCGGAGAGAGATGAATTTGGCTGACCAGAGCTAGGTATGATCATGGATGTAAGGTTATTAAACATCACGAGATCATCAGTATCCCATGCGAGATTTGCAATCGCTATCCCGCCATAACCACTAGTAGATATATAAGCTAGCTTCAATCCTAGAGATGAAGGATTTTCAAATGATACAAACTGAAACTGATTCAGAGAATTGGTTTCAGATGCTGCTGCTCTCAAACCAGTTGTAGTTCTCCTTGATGGAGAATTACTAGTTTGAGTATTATTAGTTAGAGGATTACTACTACCACCATTATTACCACTATTATTATTAAAAGTCTGGAAAATATATGGTTCTTGAGATGTACAGTCGGGTCGGTAATTCCACTCATGGTTATTGATTGAAAAATCTTTTGAAAGTACATTAGAGTTTACCATCTCTTTGAATGACCACGAATATGCATTGGATAAACTCGAACATCTAGTATCCAACTGTCCAAATGTGGTGGAGAGAGGATTATATGAAATTCGTGAAAGAGGTTTACTACCATTATTATTATATTCATTCTCGAAATCCATAGACTGAGCCTGAATCAATTCTATGATACCACCAAAATTCACGCCAAGAACTATTTTGCTCGTTCCAAAGAATTCACTAAATTTTTTAAGCATTTGCGGATAAGTCACTTGCAGGCCATCATAGGGTGAATTTAAGGCGATGGCTGTATTGTTAAAAAGGTTATACTGATATGCCTATTTCGCAAAACGAGAAGAATAAATATTAATAGTCCCCATAGAACATAATATAAGAAATATTTCTCACCATGATGTTTACGAAATCTACCGAGCTATTGAAAGTATCAAACTTATAAGCATGAACCAAATACTCCGGTCTGAAAGTGATCGATATAATTTTCGATGACATAGCTTTTGAATTGTGCAATGTATTTGTTATATTTGCGAAGCTATTAAAGTTATCCAGATTATTCTGACAATTAGAATACTCGAGATCAAGCTGTTATGATTTTAATAACGAAACGATTAGTTTTGCATTTATAAAACACAAATGATAATTTAAATAGTCTCTTACACCATCGAGCTTATAGTTATTGATAAGATTTTCTAAATAACTAGTAATATTATTAATTTGCCAACCCAGCGCTACAGCTAATTGAAAAGGTTGGACAGATAATAATACCTAAAATAACAACCAGTATTTGTGGGTACGCGTTAGCATGAATTTCATATATGGTTGAAGGAAAAAATTATTTACTTACTTTACAATTACTATTCTTAAAATTTGCCACATCCTTGAGTCCAGAAAGGTCGTTATCGTACAGTTTATCGTATACTTTATGAAATGCACACGTGAATCTGTGAGTTTTGCGAGCATAGAAACGATCGGAACATCTTTTTCATACCAACAATTAAGTGTGTCAAACGCGTTGTGAAATTATTTTGCGTATTTTGTTCGTTGGGTATATTATAATAACCGACAAAAAATGGTAACTTTACTGGAGGATTCGATGAAGAAAGACAGTCACTTGCCACGAAACCATTTCGCTCCGTCAGTAAGATAAGGACATATGAAAAAAAGAAAAAAAATTCATAGGGTAATAAGGAAAGCCTTTTCATATTTATAATCTTATAACTTCACTTCCTTATTCCTTTTAAACTTTAAAAAAGAAATATAGGCAAGCACAACGTAAAAAGGACTGGAGTGTCGTTTCGGTAGTTTCGAATGGAATCTCCGGCATAAAAGAAGTAACTCGTGGTATCCATGCATTTTATTATGATCGACACGTCCACTGCTATTATTGTATGTTTGGGAGGCTTTGCAATACATTAATCCGATTTGTAATATAGTAATCATGACCCAGAAGCTACTACTTTTGGTTTGCTTTCAAAACTAATTGTCCATATACATATATATATATTACTTTCCAAAGTGAACAAATAGCCAATAATAATACCCTTTTTTTTTCTTTAACCACGGTAATGTTTTTATTACAGAATAAAATCTAAAATCTTTAAATATGTTTCCCAATTAGCATTTACTTTTATTCGAACTGGTGTTACCTAAAAATTAACAAAACAGACCCAATATAGTAAGTATAAAAATTGATTATTGATCAACATAACAATATTGTGTGACTTAAGGTTTATCGAAAGTTGACGCAATGGTAGTTCTTCAACAATCCTCCACAATTTAACCATTCTCAATATTTCAAAATACCAAACGGTTAAAGTGGTTTTTAACCCGGAGATTTTAAACATCGAAATAATTGGATGCGACGAAAGTGCATAGTACTTCAAATTTGTTCTCAAGCGACCTGCAACTGACGAAAATAATACAAAGGCGAAAGAGCGTAGCAGTTACTCAAGAACTGGAAGCACTGCTTTTTTTAATGGATTGCTCTGTCGATAGGACAAGGATCTTACTTTTATTAATCCTCGCGTTCTGCACAATTGATCTGAGTTGATTGAGACCTTTGGTAGGACCTGAGTCTATTATCATAACATACTCTAAGTTCGTTACAGTTTATCTTGAGCCTGACATGAGAACTTACTTTGCCTGTAATAATAATTTGTTAAAACCGTTGTATTTTAAATTCATGCGCTTTTTTCTAGATCAAATGTGTTTTCCGTAGGTTAAAGATTTTAGAATGATCAGGAAGAGTCAAAATGCGAAATGGGATAATCACTATAAAAATATATTAAGTTTTTTACTGTCGCAATATCCTATGTAACACAAGTTATTTCAATTACTTTCTTGACTGAGGTAAGGAATTAAATTTGCATGCTAATATCTCAGAAATAAAAGAAAATCGGTGTCACTTTAGCTGGAGACAATTATTTTGCGATTTTTTCCTAGAGATGTCGATTGTAACAATGAAATTCCAAGAACTAATAACGCAGAACTAATATCAAACTATCATGGGTCTTTGAGGAAAGCGTAACCCACTATTTGCTTTGACATTAAAGTGTCGTGTATTCCAACTGACGCATTGCATTCATTCTCATTAACGAGAGGACTCGGAATATACTGGCGATTTCAGTAATACAGAAATTCAAGGCGTCGATCTTAACTAAAAAAATAAATATAAATAGGATGAATTGAGAGATTTAGAGAAGGAAATATTCTCCCAGGAAATGAGGTATGTAATGGTAACAACCTTTAATCTTTCTTATTATATATAAGTCTTACATCTTGTTTTTATGTTCAGTGGATGATAGACACAATTGATGCCTCAAGAAAGTTTAGACTTTATCAAAAACAATTATCATCAAGCGTTAAGGTGAAAAAATAAACATGGAAAGATACACACTGTATGTTTAAAGTATTTACTGTTCCCGCTCATAAAAATATGCCGAAATCATTTTCCTATTACATTTTGGAGTCCCATAATGTTAATGTATTGGTCATGTATTTATCCAACATTGTTACCTCCAAATGGATAAAAACCTTGATTCTAATTCGTATAAAATTGCAAAACCTATTGTACCAAGTTCACTTACCGCCTCCTTATACGTGTTCAGTTCTAAATCTACATTGAGTGATAATTAATTCGGTGGATTAGAGAAGTCGATCTGATTTAACAATATGTAAGTTACTGTCATCACAAGCAATTGAAAATCAAACGCTAAGCGTTAATTGATTAAAATAATTGAATTCCTAATCTTTCAAAACGAAATATAACTGAAGACATACATCAATGTACAGTATATTGTACTGTATATGATCAGTTTATATGAATGTTTTTAGGATGATATTACGATGTTAATTTCGAGATTAGACCCTTCATCAAAGTGAACTTTAAGAGAAGTCAATCTTGGTTCTATGAAAAAGAAAAGCATTAACTTTTAAATACAGGTATGTTTTCATTCATCATCGATTTTGAATATGATGGTATCCGTAGATCGCATTTCTCAAAAATAAGATGATCGAGGATAAGCATTCTGTAAATTATATGTCTGTTTCATTTAGGATGATATGATCATTTTTATATACAGTTTTGCGAATATGAAAATCGACGTTCACTCGGTAGTTACACGCCACTCAACAGATGAAAAGTAATTTCACAAGAAATCGCCAACTTTGCCACAATTAGCAACGTTATTGAATTAATAGCAACTTTCCATAATCATCTTATAATCGTTTTACAAAGAGTCAGAATTTCTAATCGGTTGCTATAAAAGAACTAGCTCATCACCTTCAGTAGAATCTATAGTATTAGCTTGGCAAAGACTGTTCACATAGATGTATCTAATACTGTAATAGTAAGAAAACTACAAAAACATTGAATGGAATTTATGGCTAATGCCCCACATATTAGTTCTGACAATTCTGAAACCATTGAACAATGTTTACGTGTTTATTTATTGATAATATACTGTATATGACTTTACAAATCATATCAAAGAGTGACTTAGGAAGTAATATTGACAGGACTTAACCATGCAGTACAGATTTGGTAACATTTCTTGAAAACAAGATTTCTAATGTAATAAATAAAAGAAACCATGCAACCGAAGAAATCACAAAATAAAAACATTCGATCTTCTAAATTCTATCCCAAATACAGTATATACAATAATTCATATAAATCTTATTTAGCAAAATAATCAAAAGCAATCCTAATTATTGGAATTTTTTTAAATATCAATAATATGAAAATTTTTTCTAAATGAAAATATTGAAAGAATTATATAAAAAAAAAAAATTCTTATATAAGGATTTATTTTATTGATTCTTGAGTCTCAATTTCAAATTCAAAAATTATGTGATTCGATATTATTATATAGAACTTATAAATAATATAATAAAAATAAATTAATATAATTACAAAATATCATTGAAATTAATTGGAATTAAGATATTGATATGTAATACTGTATATAATAAATCATTTTAAAAATTAAGTATATGTAACATACTGTATAACATACAATGTGTTACAAAACTTTTTTGAAATTTATTATTATTTATTATTCAAAAATCCTTATATAAAAATTAATAAAAATATATCAAAATAAAATTTAAAATTTAAAGATTTTATTCATATATAATTAACAATTAATTTTTTAACCATTATTTTTAATTATTAATTTATATCTTTTTTTATTGAACTTATAAGATCAATTATAATCTTAATTAAAATTTTTTTCATTTTTTGTTATAAATTATTTTAATTTTGAAAAAAATTTTAAATAATCCTATTTCTTATTTCTTTTAATAATAAATAATTAATAATTTTATTGGTATATTTAAAATTATTATTTTATTGAAAATATCAATTATCTTTAAATAATTTTTTAATTTTTTATTGATAATTTTTTTCAAAATAAAATTTTTATATAATATTTAAATATTTTTTTAATCAATCTTCACTTTTATATTATTATATAATTATATACAGTAAAACTTCTATAAATGAAATACCTTGGAACTGCGTATTATGTTGCATTTATAGAGAGTTTACATTTATAGAAAGTTTGCATTTATAGAAGGTTTGTATTTATAAAAGATTTTTTAATAAAAAAAATTTTAATAATTTATATTTATTATATAAAAAATTTAATTATTAACTAAAAATTGCATTATATTACTTTGTTTCATTGAATCTATTCATTTTTTATAAATAAACTTCTCTAAACTATTAATATTTTTTAAATAATTACTAGTATTTTCTTGTTGAATTAAAAATATTTTTATATTTTCTAAATTTTTTAATGCTTCATTAATATTTACTATTGGAATTTCATTACTATCGTCATCAATTTCTTCATCATTTTTTTCACTAAATAAAGAAATAATATTATCACTTTTAGAAAGTTCAAAAACAATATTTTCTTCTGAAAAAGATAAATATTCATTTGTCATTATTATATTAGAAAAGTCTAATCTATTAATAGATTCAGATAATTCGATAAGTAATTTATTATTTAATTTTTGAACTTCATTACTATAAAAATTATTACTATCATTATTATCAAGAAGAATTTTAGTTGTTTTTCAGCAATTAGAAATAACGTTAGTTGTAATATCATCCCAAGCCTGAATAATATATTTTATTGCTAATAAAGTACTCATTTTTAAATTTTTAGTATCTTCTCCACTTTCAATTTGTTCTAATATCTATCGAATATAATATCGATGATAATGTTTTTTAAATGACACAATAATTCCAGCATTCATTGGTTGGATTTTTGCCATTGTATTTGGTGATAAGAAAAGTATTTCAATATTTAAAAGATTTACTCTTTTAATAACATGACTTGGACAATTATCTAAAATAAGTAAAACAGGTTGACCTTTATGTACTCTAGAAATATAAATATCAAAATCTCTTAATCATTCTTGAAATAAGGTTGTTAACATCCAAGCACTATTATTGTAATGGTAAGTCATCTTTAAATTATTAAAATTTATATTTTTAAAACATCTCGGTTTTGCATATTTGCTGATTATTAAGGGATTTAACTTATTTGAACCATTAGCATTTGCACATAAAGCTATAGACAGACGTTTTTTATTTTTTTTTCATCTTGAAAGATGTATTGTTGCTAATAATTTATCAGGTTCTAATTGGTAAAACAAGCCAGTCTCGTCCATATTGTAAATTCTATTTAAAGAAAATCTTGACAATTTTTCACGGAATAATGGTAAGTTTTCATTAATAATATTCTAATCACTTGAATTTGCTTCACCATATAATTTTCATAATCGTATTCTATTTCGTTCTTTAAATTTATAGAGCCAACCAGAAGAAAATTGTAATTTGTTTTCTGGAATTTGTAATTTTTCAGTAAATAATTTGGCTTTCTCTATAATGATTGCATCACTCAAAATAGTTTGATGCTGATAAGTTAAAATAAACTCCTTGAGTACATACTCGAACTTAGGAAAGTTAATCGATTTGTATTATTTTGAATCCGGATTAATAATATCTTCATTTAAACATTTATAGCTGTCTTTTAAAATTTAAGAAACAGTTAATTTATGGACTGTGACATTTTCATTTAGCTTCAATCCAATCAACGTATGTTTTAAGAATTTCTTTATTATTACAAGCATATTGACAAAGTTCAAATTTTTGTTTATCAGTTAATATAGTTTTATTAAATTTATTATGTAACATTTTTGGATTAATTGGTAATTGCAAATAAAGGTAATTTTAATTTAATAAATGATTTGTTCTTTATTTTGTTTTAATATAATGCTAAAATAACTTTACACACTTTTATATATTTTTTAGATCTATACTACATGAGAATTAGCTTACAAGTATTTTTTCTATCCTCACTACTCCCACAGATACCATAATGACTATACTCCTACTTACAGCCACACTGCACATTGCTTATATTACAATCAGATTTGATTATTATGTATATATAATTATGTGCAATAATTTTACCTTTCACATATAAAAATCTAATTTTATAAAATATTTTAATCTTTTATTATTATTAAACATATTTCAATATGATAACTGGTATATAAATCAATTTTGTTTCTATAAAACTTATTTATTTTATAAATTTTTTTGATTTTTCTATAGCTTGAATAATTTCTATCGTCAGTTCACAAATTCTTTATATTCAACTTAAACATATATATGTGAATCTTATCTCATCATCACTTTATTATATAAAGAATCCAAGAAACTTAGATTCACTGGTTTCTTTTTGTTTTTTTTATTGTTTTGGATCTAGACAAAATAGTGATGATATCTGTTCTCAATTGACTTTTGGTAAAAATTTCCACATGTCTTCTTTTTATTTATAGATCCTTGTCTTCTGATAATTTGTTTACAATCTCTACAGTTTTGAAATTCCAAAATTATTAAATGTTATTTATCTTTCTCTAATTCAAACTTATATAATTAGTATTTAATTATCTATTAGCTAGCATGATAAATTCTTACTTTTTTCTATAGGATACAATTATTTTTAATATAACGATTAACATGATGTTTTTTTTTTAATGATCAATAATTAGTATATTATTAGTTTTTAACAATGTTAAACTTCTTGAAATTCATTTTCATAATTACATACATTCATTTATGATGACATTGTCACATTCTCAGTCAGTGCTTTTTCTGCGATTCTCCTAAATCATTATTATATAAATTCAAATTAGTTTTTTTTTTTGCCAATTATTGTTATAGAAATTCAAATTGGTACCTCAGTTAGTGCTTTTCTTACTGATTATTCTAAACTATTTATACTTAAATTTAGTTTTGTCAGTGTGGTATTCTTACATAATGTCTTGATCAGTACTTTTCCTATCAATTCTTATATAAATTTAAATTGATCAATCAGTACTTTTTCTACTGATTCCTATACAAATTTAAATTAATCGATCAGTACTTTTCCTGCTAATTTTTCCAAACCTTTCCCACTTAAATTTAGTTCCGTCTATATAGTATTCTTGCATAATGTCTTGATCAGTGCTTTTTCTATTGATTCTCTTAAATTATTGTTATAAAATTAAAATTAATCAGGGTGATATTCTTGTATAGCACCTCGGCCAGTGTCTTTTCTACCGATTTTCCTAATACGGTACCTCGGTCAGTGCTTTTCCTATCAATTCTTTTAAACTATTTCCACTTAAATTTAGTTCCGTCAGAGTAGTATCCTTACATAGTGCCATTGTCTACAAATTCAAATTGAATCAGGATGTTATTTTTGCATTTTCTGCCGATTCCCCTATACTATTTTTATACGTACCTCAGTCAATGCTTTTTTTACCGATTTTCTTAAATCATTCTCACTTAGATTTAGTTCTGTCAGGGTAGTAGTATTCCTACATAGTGTCTCGATCAGTACTTTTCCTACCAGCTCCCCTATTTAATTGTATTTTTAGAATAATATTTGTTTAAATTCATCAGGGTGGTATTCTTGTACTGTATCTCAGCCAACAGTACACCACCCTTTTTTACTAAGTGAAAGATGTGCAAAATCCAGCATATAACAGCATACCCATAGGCAAGTAAAGAACTTGCTTGAATTTTGACATTATAGTGCACCATACAGTACACCGCCCACTGTTAAAACAATAAAATTAATAACTTTTTAGTAAAATTAATTCTAATTGTATAATGTTAAAGCAGTCTATTACTAACCTGGGATGCTAGTATACATGATTTAAGTCTAAAACTTTAATTCTTGATTAGAAATAATACATCTTGTTAACAAATTTTATTAAGTAATACTTGTACAAATTGTGATGAATCAGATTATATTAATTATATGAGTTGCACTTAAAGAAATAAATCTATTAGAATAGGACTCGCAAATCTGTTACAATTGTAGAAAATAGAGGTTGCATTTACTTACTAAGTCCTATGCTTGGAACCAAGCATATTGTTGCATTTAGAGGAGGATTGTATTTATGGAGGTTGCATTTACAGAGGTTTTACTGTATATATTAGAGTTCCGATTAGTATCGATAAATACTATTACCGATTTATCAGTTTCAGTTTTGGTACTAATTTTAAAACTAAAATACCGAACTGAAATTTTTGGTAAAGTACTGATTGGTTTCAATATTTTTAAAAAATACTAATCGATAATTAATAATAACAATAGAAGTTATATCAATATTAATAGAAGTTACATTTAGGATTCCAATCAGTATTGGTAAATATCATTACCAATTTATCAGTTTTGGTTTCGGTACTAATTTTAAAACTAAAATATTAAACTAAAATTTTTGATAAAGTACTAATCAATTTCAGTATTTTTAAAAAATACTGATCAGTAATTAATAATAACAATAGAAGTTATATCAATATTAATAGAAGTTACATC